>MU386094.1:0-15859 GCA_022497145.1 Rostrohypoxylon terebratum
AGCACCAGAAAACGCCAAAGTCGATACCGAAACGGAACTAATTCCCGATCAAGAATGGGAAGTCGAAGCAGTCCTAGACTCCAAACTATTTGGAAATCAGCTTAAGTATTTTATCAAATGGAAGGATTACCCACACGAGGAAAACACTTGGGAACCACTTAAGCATGTGAAGCATTTGAAGGATCTGCTTGAGGATTTTCATCGCCAGAACCCTGACCGACCGAAGCCAAAAACGCCTCAGTCGACGGCGACATCGGACCTAAGCCGAAACCAGAAAAAGAAACGGGGAAGGCCATGGAAACATTAGCATCTGAGGGTTCAACCTCGGACGGACGCGCTAGCTTCTCACGAGCAGCACGATCTTTCTCCTCCTGTTCGACACGCTCCAACTCTTCTATCGAAGAAAGACCCCGTTTTAGCATCTCCAACCCCCTTCTTTGAAGATATTCATCCTGTTTTCGAAGACGCGTCAATTTCCCCGCTAAAGACTGCAACTCCTCCTCAGCCCGCCGACGCTCGACCGCAATCCGCTCACGCTCACGACCGATGTCGGAAAGAGAGGACATTTCGATTGCAGAACCGTCACAAAAACAGCGCACCCTTTTGGCACAATTAGAGCAAGTCTTAAGCTCAGAAACCATGAAACACGAAACCCCGTCTCTGAAGCAACGAGTGCAAGGAAATACCTCGTAGCCAAAAGACTTGATATACGCAGAAAGAGAATCGCGACTTTCGCGCTGGTTAGGACGAGACCTAGTCACGGACTTAGTAACCCCCGCCATGGTGAAAAAGGGGAAAGAAAGAAAAGAAAGAAACTTACCTCTTTAGGGACAAAGAGAAATAAGAGGGGAGAAATAGTGTTACAATCCAACCAGGATCATCGCCAGAATGATTAGTAAAGGACCGGAGAAACTTCGGTTGTGATCTCAATGGATCTGAGATCCAGTAAGAGCAACGGATCTGAGATCGTATGGGAAATACGATCGATACAGACAAGGGAAGCGGAGGAAAGTTAAGATATAAAGAATGAAGATTTCCTACTGTATTTAGTTTTTAGGTCTTCAGTTATCAATCTAAGTCTATTCACTACGAGTAGAGAGAGGACTCCAAGTCTCTCTGACGAACACACTTGACTGATTACACTTGACCTCTACGATTACTGTTACCTTAAAATCAAGACCCCCTTATGAAGCTATACTTACTAAGCCTAAGTATAGGTTCGTCACAACTTTCCGTTCCACCTGGGGGATGTCGCCGAAAGACATCAAGATAACGAAAGGCCTCTTCTTCTTAGAAAGAGTCGGGTACGAGGGCCTAGAAGATAAAGTTGATTCTGACCCGGAGACAGAAGGGGATCAACTAAGTGATGAGGGCACAGAGCCCTAAGAACAAACAACATTTCCATTTATTATTCTTATTTCTTCCTATTTTCCTCCAATTATTCTTCAATTCTCTTATATATTACGTTCATATGGACACAACAGGCAGCGGTGCCCTATAACGCCGCTGTGACTGGTGATCCGCTAAAACCACAGCGGGTGCGTCTGGGTTCGACTCCCTTCTTCGTCATAGTGTGTGGGCACCCCGTAATGGGAGACCACCTGCTGGCCGGATTGTTTTATTGCTGTACGATGAGAAAGGGCAGGTCTAGGAAAGGGGAGGAGTTATGTGGCTACATAACGAGGCATATCCACAAACCGCCACTTCTGCCCCCGGCAACATGATGATTCCATGCTTCTGCTCTCGGAGGAGGTGGAATGTATAATTGTATCGGCGACTGATCGAACCCCACCATTCCCGACGAGAACGTCTCGAGGCCCTGGGCTAGGATCATGATGGCAGCGCCAACACACGCAAGGTGTCTGCATCCGCTTCAGCATACACGCCGTCTGTACCCTCACACAAGTCACTCACCTCCCCCTCATCCTCCAAATCAGCACCAAGCTCCCCCACAACCCCGTCGCAGCCTCGTCAAACATCTTGAAATCCTCATGCTTGGCCTCCACGCTCCCCTTCCGGAACCTAGACACCTAGATCCAAGCCCCCTGGCTGATACAAGACTCGAGCACGGCTTTCAAGGCGATGCGGAAACAGCTCATGATCGCGATGATCACGGTGCCGTATTGCAGGTTCGAGTGCCAGTGCGGCACCGGCTGCCCGTCGAAGAGGTACATGAGCAGGACCAGGAGACCGGCGGCGAGCAGGCATATGGCGCTGCAGAGGTACTCCATATGCCACTAGCCGAGGGTGGAGCGGACGGTGCGCTCGAGCTCTTGGGGCGTGGGGACGGAGAAGTTGAGGGAGGGGGTTGAGGGGGTACGTTACACATTTCCGATGTAGTAAGACACATTGGTTGGCCCCCAGTGTCGAGTAAAGGTTATGAATCAGAGTTCCACCTTCACATTTCGTCCATCCAACACCTAGCTATACCATCGAGGTCGACGAGACCAAAAAATCAAACAAAATCAAAACAGCAACTCGCACACTTATTAACCGGGCCTAGGTATATGCCCGCCTACCGTACCTAGTTGAGGACCGTTTTCCAACACCTACCTCGTGATGAAATATGCCCCATGTGAATGTTAAAGAACCAATGCGCCGATGGCTCCCCGAGCTCTTATGCCTCATCTCTTGACCTGAACGACGCTGCCAGCTTGACTCGCCCCCGCGGCACGAGGGGACACCGAGCCTTGCAGTCTTTGCAACCGGGCGTCGCGTCGTCGAGTATGTACAAACACTCGCAAATCCAAAAACGCCCACCCGTGCGTGTATTCAGCTCGTCCCCTGGGCTGTGGCAGCCCGACTGGATACCGCAGTATATACAGAACCGTCGTAGGTTTACAACCGTCTCCTCGTCTAAGGGGGTGGCCCGAAGCAGTGCTTGCAGAGGCTGGTTGCTGGCGAAAAAGGCGGCGGGGAGCACCCGCGTGCAATCGTAGCAACCTAGATTTGGTGGTTTTGCGCTGTAGTGCTGGTAGAAGTCGCGCTCGGCGCGGAGAACGAAGGAGGCGCGGGTTTCGTAGGGCGCGAGGTACGGGTCGATCATTTGGTGGAGAGCGCGGTTTTCTTGATATAGCCAGAGCAGGTGCTCGTAAGATATGTAACTGCAAATTCGATTGAGTACCTTCTGTGGAAGTATCTCGAGACGCGCTCCGTTTCTCGGTAAGGGTAGCGTTACTGATATTTTGTCGCGATACCGCTCTTGGATACCCGCGGATAGCTGAGATGCGAACAGGTCGACTAAGGTGTCGTGATTTATGATTTCTTCTAGAATCGGTCTTGATGAAGAGGGCGCCTCAAGTAATGACTCGCTCTATGGGTTTGGTTCGTCATAACCTGGAGCCATTGTGGCTGTCGACTATACGACTCACTCTTGACGTTGTTATACGTCGCCGAGAGATGAGACGGGGGCTTCTCTGTGATGGTCATGTTGACGGTGAATTGTATTAAGCAGAGCGTTGCTAATACCGTTGGACATTTCTCGCTAGAAGTGTCTGGTCAGATGGGAAAAAGTTACACCACATGACACGACACGGGGAGCATTTAGTTCATTATATCTGCGCGGGAAACATAGTTAGGCAGGTAAAGACCGATATATAACCCCATAAATTTACCTATCACTGGCTGCCAGTCAGGTACCTATACATCGGTACTAAGTATTCCTCCAAGCAACCAACAGCGAACGGTCCCTATGCGTTCTCCTCCAGGCGGGAGAGACCGCACCATGCCCCGGATGGTTGACCTCAAAAGGTGAAAGTACCGTATTAACGCTCTTCAGCTTGGCTGAGGCACGCTGCAGGGCTATAAGGTATGGCTACATCTTCATCCTTGCACATGGAGGGTTGCAATATCGAGATGCGCCAGATGTGAACGCCAGATTCTCTGATGTGGAATTCCCAATACTGCCGCGACTAGGATGAGAAGCCCCGTAATCCTGGAAGCGCAGTCCTGTAATGAACTCCTTATGGCTAAACCCACAGTGCTATCGCATCATCTGACATACAATATATCCATCTTTCCGGGTTTGGGGGTCGTTTCTATATGCTTATTTGCTGGGGCTGTGGCTGTTCGGGATTCGAACCAGTTCGTGTCGACGTAAGGTAGGTAGTGATGCACAACACCTACGTAGATATCGCACCGCGTGTTGTTTCCGCCGGAATAGAGTCCCTTGCGCTGAAGCAATCTTATTGGATCGTGGTACGTTATTTCTACATGGTATTTCACTACATACACTAGCGGTGACAAGTCGATGCGGTCTACAAGGGCCTTATATCATTTACTATGTACATCTTCTCCTTTGTGAGATCTGATTAAGTACTTACAACCAGGCTGCAGATAACAGGCCCTGTTAATATAAAGATGTTACGGTTCAAAATCACCACCACCCCGGAAGAACTTACGGACCGAAAGTCACGTGACTGAGTCGCCAGATCACAATGCCAAGAGGAGCGACTCAGCGACTCCAAGATGAGTCGCTGGATCGCTGTACTGAGAAAAGCGACTCAGCGACCTAAAGTGAAATATATGGAAGAAGAATCAAGATAAAAGAATGGAAATTTCCTACTGTATTTAGTTTTAAGTTCCTTAGCTATCAATCTAAGTCTATCACTTCAAAACCGCATCAAACTAATAGAGAGAGGACTCCAAGCCTCTCTTACGAACAGACTAATTTTGATCTGATCTCTACGAGTACTGCTAACAAACAAGGAAACCCACGAATCAACCCGTATACCTAAGTACCTAGGTATAGGTTCGTAACAAGTCGATCACTTAATAACAAAATTGAAGCTGTTATTTATTTAAGATTTAAATTGTTATGCATGGATTATATGTAAAAAAGTTTTATAGCAACATGCTGTTTTACGTATTTTACACTATATTGTACATTATAATTTCTTTGAATATGAACCGGCTTGTGGCCTGTGGTATGAGACCGACATAAAACCGAATGGTCCGAATTCTAGGTAACTTTCCTCGAAAATTAGCAATTACCCTTTTAAAAATAGATTGTCCTCACACAATTTGCGACGCCTCCCCTTACCTTTAGCACTACGCTTCAATTAGGAATGACTTCCTAATACTGCTGTTTGAAATCGAGTATCGGTAGCTAATTTGACTGTCTTAATACACAGTGGTCCCAGCTGAAGATCTATGTACGCATGCCCCACAAGTGTGTAACTTGCAATATATTGTCACAATCCTGAAAACCAAGCCTCAGAAAGAGGCCCATAAACAAGAATAACACAAAGCCAATTACGGTTAAACTACGGGAAATTGGATGTGTAGGATGTGGGCGATATGGAAACACATCCAACACATCCAACACATCAACACACATCCATCACGTCACGATGGCTTCGACGCCCAAAAAGAGAAGGAAGGATATCTATATAAACATGGCAGGCTCCTATGTATCTAATTATTCATTCAGCTCTCCAGCTATCAATCTAAGTCTATTACTTCAACCGCATCGAACTAATAGAGAGAGGACTCCAAGCCTCTCTTACGAACAGACTACTTTTGATCTGATCTCTACGAGTACTGTTAACAAACAAGGAAACCCACGAAGCACCCCGTATACCTAAGTACCTAGGTATAAGTTCGTAACAACAGGCTTGAAGCCTTTGACTTGTGGGACCTCCATTTCTTCTTCTGAGTCCGAGGGTTCTTCTGATGGTTCTGGTTGCTCGTCTTCTGGTTCGTCAGCTTCGTCTGCGTTATCTTTCTTACCTTCTTCTGCTCCTTCTTCTTCTTTTTCACTCTCTTCTTCTTCCGATTGTGGTTCGGGTCGTGCGGTTATTTCTTCTTCTGCCTCTTCTTCTTCTTCTGCGTCTTTGGTAGATCGTGCTTGAGCTGCTTGTCCTCTGGTTTGTACGCCTGTCTTAGGTGGAACGTTGTGTTGTCCCGTCGTTTGTTTCGGTGGCATGCCTCTGGGGTCTTGAGAACTATCCGCGAGTGAGTTCCCTCCGCTTGAGTCAACACTAGGTATTGACCAAGTGAGCTTTCAAAATGTTACGAACCCGTCTACTACTTCTGTCCTACGGACTTCGTAGAGCGGATACGTACCATGGGGTACTTGGTTTTAAGGTAACAATATTGTAGGGTTGACGATTCTGTTCGTAAAAGAGATTTCATAAGACTCTATATTCAAGTGCTGTCTGAATACTTAGATTGAAAGCTGAAGAACTAAAACTAAATACAGAGGAAATACCGTCCTTCTCATACTATTCCATCATGCTATCCTTGTGGGATAGTATGTCACCAAGGGTGGGTTTTTACAGCTCCCGTACCTTGGTCTAGTTGGTTGTCAATGGATCTCAAATCCATTGTCTTGGGTGGTCGTGGCAATCGCTGGCTACCGCAGCGATCCTGGTTGGGGCTTTCCAACCGAACTTTTCCCGTGATTGGTCCAGCTGTGCTGGTTGTCTTCCAGGTCCCGCTACGAGGAGGATTGTAACAAAGCGCTATCCGCAAGGCAGTAATGCAAGTGTTCTTCCGTTTCTTGCTTAGCAAACCTGAAGCAGGCTTCTAAGTTACTACGTTTGTAATAATCCCCATTATTAATAAAGGCAAAAGTTTTAAGTATATTACTATATTATTTACGTTAACCTTTATAAGATTTCCCAACGTTTTAAGAATTTGACTTATTAATTAATAAAGGAGGATAAACTTGTCTCTCGTAATATATAACCTAGTTAATAAAGCTAATAAGGTTACTACTCGTTAAAATAGAAAGGTAGCAAAGGTTGTTCCACTTAGTGGCTTATACGGTTAGGACCGCATAGTAAAATCTAACTATTGGATAAAGTAGGAATCGTAGTAACTAACATATTAAGAAAGCGGTAACGAATTAAGTAGGCGGTGACGGGTTGAGGTGGCGATGGATTAGAAAGGCGGTGTCGAATCCGGTAGGCGGTCTCATAGAGGCTAAACTGTTTAGGTAGGCGGTGTCAGTTTTGGTAAGCGGTAGGCGATCTTTGATGCGGGTAGGCGGTGTGGAACTAGGTAAGCGATATTAGGCCTTATCTCAAATTTAGAAGGACCTAGGGAAAGACTTAGAGGTTAAACAGAACCTAAAGAAATTATAGTCTTAAATATAGGCCTTACCCCCTTTCTCACAATGAGCCAGCGTTATCTCTTTTAATTCTTAATTGCCAGGATTAGGAGCAGTAAGTAGACCAAATACGTATGTATGCATTTAATGTAGGGGGCATCACTTATTAGGCTAAATCACGCCTCCCAGAACCAGTGCATCGCATGGATATGGAAATGTCTATCTAGGTTCTGTCAAATCTGCTCACGAGCCCATCCGCACTGTTTCAGTGGTTAGAGTATACAGTCTAGCTCTCCTCCCTAAATGCCTCTCCAGTTATCTAGGGTATATCTTCGCGAAGAACCCGCTGTCCTCCGCGAAACTCGCCCATTTCACACTCTCCTCCCCCAAATACTGTACGTAAGTTGCCTTAGGGGCTATCGTCAGCAACCGTCGGTTTCCCCTCAGTCCTCTGCAGAAGAAGATATGTTGAGGCGTTTTCCTTTCCCCGCAACTGCAGTGGTTATTGGAGCCGGTATAACGTAGCCCTCTTAAAGGACACGAGGCATGGCTTAACCACCACAAAAGACTCTGTCTCTTAATATCTTAACTTTCTTTAAGCTTCTTACTATTCTTTGATCGGCCAACTAGCCAGTAATAGCTTCGGATAGGCGCCAAAACTCCTCTTGCCCCGCGATTTTAACTTCCTAATCTTCCTTAAACCTAATTTCTCGGCGTTCTGTTAGTTTGCCGGCACGAACCGAACTGTACACCGCCGCCTATGGAATCTCCCGCGATGGGACCGAACGGTATGCCCTATCTTCACCCGCTAGCGCTAGCAATGTACTTACTCATAATAGCCATCCGTTACAGAAACACAATCACGGTTAGGACTTAAGAAGATCGTCCCCGCCGAAGACGTTACCGATAACACCACTGTCGAGTACGTTCCGGAAGACCCATCATCTTCATCGCGTCTTATTTTGGCGGACTTGTCTGAGCCGAGGTAAGCTATATCGTTATGTCGCGAATGCACAAAGCCACAGCTAATCTCGGTAGGCCATCTGTCGGGCAGTCCAAGAGGGCAGCAAATACCGCCAAATACTTCGGTTCACCGTCGGCATCGTCTTCTTAGCCACTCCATTCTTCAGAACGTTCAGAACGGACGCAGCTCGTCCCGCGTCCTGGCTCGTAATTGTTAAGGGGATCATGGGAAAGGACGCGTCACGTCAATTGATCAAGGATCTCGAGGGGCGCCATGCTTTTGTTCGCGAGCGGGTCCAGAAGTTTGCCGAAATCGCCAAGGGGTTGCCCATTTGGTGTTTCTACGAGACAGGGACTACCAGTATAGCGAGAAGGGCTCTTCCGGCACCGATCACAAGAATATGGCCCAAAGGTCGCATAGTAAGATCATAAGCCACCACAATCAGGGACACTTTTTAACGTCTACAGCTTGTTCCCGAGACTTCGGCCTGTCTCCACACCTTTCAACGTCCTCGAGATTGGCATAGGCGAGAAGAGCAAAGCCCTCCGCGAATTAGCTGAGGAATACGTGCGCTTCGGATCGGCCTTAGTCATTACCTTCGACCTATCGTATCGGTGCCCCGGAACAATCGATTAGGACGCGGAATCTACGCCGTGTTACAGCGTATACCGTCCAAAGTCAACACTTCGCGAACCGCCATACGAAATTTCAGTGGATTCCCAAGACATAATCTTTGCTGAGGATCTGAGAGGCCCTGACTTGTCTGAGTTTGACAGACAGTTCGAACAGCACAGTTACGATCACTTCGAGATTACTCAGGGGTTCTTAGGGCCTAAAGATATTAATTTACTATATGACGGTGATTTTGGTGACTGTTCGTAGCAGAGAAGGGGTATTATGTTGCTGAAGAAGTCGGACTTTTTCCCCATTAAACAAATCAAACAGGTAGGCGAAGAAGATTCCGAAGCCAAAATCCCTATAGCCCTATTTGCCAATGCTCTAAAGTCAACAGCCAAAAAGGTGAGCATTCATGAGTACTACTACGGATCAGACGAGCCGGAGGAAGACAATCTAAGATAGTGATTTTTTGTTACCGGTTTAGGAATACGAGTTAGCTGATATGTCAATGAATGCGGGTTTCGCATCGTTCAACATGCTAGTATGGACTCTAGAGTGTAACGGGGACAGGTGGGCTGTGTATTTAGACTACGAGCTGGCTCCTAGTGGCCCCTCTCCCGATTTTCTACAGAGAAAAGTTTCCTATGATCTAGTATAATGGAATTGGTTCCAGCGCGACACCCTCGGTAGTAGTTTTTTGCCTCTTGCTCTTACGGTTACCGTTGTCGATGGCACCATCAACTCCCTGAGCGAACTCGGCGGCGACGGTAGACCGAGAGCGCTTTTGTCGTTGTCGTCGTGGCTCGCGTAGGGAAGCTCGCGTAGGGAATGTAGTGGGCCAAACAGACCGCCGCCTTGATGAGCGTCAACCAAGTGAGCCTACCATTCAGTTACATTATCAATGCGGGTAGGCTCGACTTTTTCGCGCACGCATTCGGGGCAGGAAAACGCCGCCTCAAACAAGTTCTGCTTCGCTAGGTGTATGACTCTGAAGTGTCTAACGAAGCCACCGGCATTTCTAAAAATGTCATCACATATATGACAGCGCCCATTCTCCGGGCCGAAGCTTACATCGACTAAGAGAACATCTGGCCTGACCTCCAGGCCAGTAGGCATGCCAGGGGCATGCGCATGGCCGTAGACTGTTTCGGCGTGATTACTCCAGTGCACCGGCCCCACAATCATGTACTCCGGGCTGCCTAAGCGGCGACATTCCGGGCACGGAAAAGGCCGATCGAAGTCGCCCTTGTCGAAGTGCACCCTTTTGTTATGCCTAATGAGATTCCCGCAGTTAAGGAATCTACGACAGCCAAATAAGCACCGGTGGGGGGCTTCACTACTTGATAGAGTTTCCTGTAGAGCGTTATCAGTTTGGGTGTAACCTTCGTCCTTTTTGATCGTATCAAGCAGTGCAGCAACCTCAGCAGGCCGTCGTCGAAGGTATGCTGAGTACACATCGACAAGCCTGATGGCTCCCTGCTCATACTCGCTCTCGTCTAGTTGCATGAACTGACCGATCGCTTCGGCGGCCGATGCACCGTTCGGGTCGAAGGGCTTGAACGGATTAACATCGTGATCAGGTGCCTTAGAAACCGCCTTCCCAGATGCCCGAAGCTTGTCCGAGTCACGAAACCACTCTGTTCTCCTCTTCTCAAGTAGCTCTTTAGACAGGGTGTGTCTAATATAGCGGATCTTGGCTGCTATCTTTTTCGCATCCGGATGATCTGCCGACTTTTCCGTCGCGACCTGCTGGTACTGGGCACGAAGGTCACGGATGTCCTGCCGCTCCTTGAATGCTCTTAGGTCCGCTTCGGTAGGGTAAAGTGGAGCATCAGGGTCTCGCTGTAGGAAGGACCGCCGTAAGGAATTAAAAAGGGCGCCATTGCTCTCCGGTAAACTTTGACCAAACGCAATCTGGACCAAGTCGTGGGCGACATGGCGTGCCTGGTAGCTTTCGAGGAACACGTCGCGGGTGTTCCCTAGTACGTAATTCCGCACTGGCTCCCTAAGACTACCTAAAGATGCTGGATATTAGCTTCAGCTTCATGCGGGGTTGCGGAGACTCACTAGAGAGTCGGCTTCCAGCACCGACACGAAGGGAGTAAGGTCGTTGCTTGTCATCCCGCAGACCGCAAACCGACACCGCCTTCCTAATCCATCGCCACCTCAACCCGTCACCGCCTACTTAATTCGTTACCGCTTTCCTAATATGTTATCCGATAGTTAGATTTTAATATAGGGTCCTAACCGTGTGGGCTACTAAGTGGAGCAGCCTCTGCTACCTTTCTACTTTAACGAGCAGTGGTCTTACTAGCTTGTCTGCCGTAAAGTCGGGCACTTGTTTTGATTCTAACGGCGTCACATATCGCCCGCATTTCGAGGAGTTATGGATCAAAGATAGGTTTGTAAGCAAACTAGCAGCATACCTTCAACAATCAGTACAGAAGTGAGTCCCTAGTATGCCGTATTCCTTCGGACTTTGCTTATTAACGTAAGACCGGACTTATCTAGGTAACGTTATTAATAATGAATTCGTACTGACCCCGACAATCCGACGTTTGTATAATCCTGTGACCGGTAAGCCCTTACACGAGGTCCTTGTTACGCGAAAGGAAGACTTGGACGCTGCTGTGAGATGCACTCGCACAGCGTTCGAAGCTTGGGAGGATACGACCATCGAGGAGCGATCTCGACACATCCAAGCCTTTGCCGATGTTATAGAAGCAAATTATGTCGAGCTAGAAACGTTGCAAATAATAGAGTAGGGTAAGTCTGTCACATTAGTACACACGGAGGTTGCCATGGTGTTGCAGTGGCTGCGAGCGTTTGTCACTATGCAGTTGAGGGAAACCTGTAGTGTATTTGTGAAAACCTATCGCGCGCGTCCCGGATCGAGATGTACCGGCGGAACAATATCGAAGTGTCGAATATAGAAATCCATCGCATCTTTCGCCTGTCACCCGTCGTTAGCGGCCTCATACTCTACTACCTCCACTACCAATATCGTGAGGCTGGCTTAGCTGTTGCCAACGCCTAGGGGTTTATTCAGTACTGAAAGTACTTATATAGCGTACTGTATCGAAAAAAACTATTAAAAAGCACATAACTTAACATAGAAGTCCTCCGCACATACGTGAAAGGAGAAAGCTTTTACGAAGATATAGCCCCGGATTCCAAAGAAGGCCCCCGCGTCCTATCCATATTCAAGGCGTAGTATATCGACAGCAGCAATAACGTCAAACTTACTCCCAAATATGTAGGCTGGATTATCGAGCTTATCATGTTCGAGAAAGAGGGTTTTAAGCAGGATAATACTTTAATAATGGCTTGGATTGGGGACCCTAAGAAGCTCGAGGAGAAGAAGGCGCTACGTTAGCAACAGAACAGCCGACGGTTGTACAAGGCGACCAAGGGCTATATATCGCTCGAAGAGTTAACTAAGTTCCTTGTATTTGCCTTTAATAACAAAGATCTCGAAGTTTCATTCCCGTACTTATTTATATACCGATTGTGCTGGTGGGTCCTGTGTACCGTTAAGAGGTTGTGCGATGCTCTCCTTCAACAGCTTCACACCCCTGCACGCTTAGAGCGCGAGAGCCAGCTCCCGTCCATCATTGGCTAGATCTTTAAAGCGGCCAACGGGACAGAGCGCGACGCTTTGGATCGCTAGCTGCTATAGAAAGTAGCTGAGGCGCTGAATGAGTTTATACGAAGCGAGGCGGCGAATCTTATGACTACGTAGGTCTTGGGAAAGCGGCTAAGAAAGCCTGTGTAATTTAGATTCTAACTTGTTGATAAGGTATTTCTTGATATCTAATGGATGGTAAAGGTACTTTAGCCCCTATCAAGTTCTTGTACGGAATATGCATGTTACGAACCCGCCTATTACTTCTGTCAGTCTGACTTCATATGTCGGATACGTACTTAGGCTTATTTCCGGTATAATTATTAAGCGATAGCATTACCGTGATTATGGCTGTCCAAAAGCCATCCGATAAAAGGCATAAGAGGATGCTCAGGAGAAACCTCGAAGGCTTATTGAGTAAGATTTATAAGTATGGGAATCTGCGAGGCGTCAAGCTGGGATTGTACGTGAATTATATTGAAAAAGATGAGTTCGTCTCGTAAGAGACAGGAGGATTCTGTCGCGAGGAGGTTGAAGAAAAGGTCCGAAAGCGGCTACCTAATAATGTTTGATAGACCGCTAATGGTCCTTTACAGAAGAGCCCTTCCAACGCGAGGAACTATACGCCTGAAGATAAGAGACTTTTGCAGCTGATGGAAGGAATGAACTCGGTCGGAAAGGCAGAGAAGGAGACACGCCGGGACGGCGGAAGCGGGAAACAGATAGAAGCATTCCCAGAGTTTCCCGATTTCCAATTAACTCTATTTATCAGCTAATCCGTCTTGCTCTGCCTTCGCGCCGCGCTCGCGTTCCTTTTCTTCTCATGCTCTTCTTTGGTCTTCCGATCATGCCTGGCATATCACGCGTTAAATAAGGCAGCAGTGGAATTGCGTTAAGCAGAAAGTATACTATGTAAGACAGCTCAGGGTATCGCTCCGCGGGGCGCCGGCAAGACCGTCTCCTTTCGGGCATTAGTTATAGACGAATTAGTACGTGGATCAATCCTTTCGAGTAATATAAGGTAGCACAATAGACGCGAAAAGAGAAGGGGGAAAATAATAATAAGCAACAATAACTATAAGGGTAGGGAAGTGAATCAGAAATCGAAAGAATATTCCGAGGCTACAAATTAATATCTTGCCCTTCTTGGGCTTAAATTGGTAGTCGCCTCTGTCACAAACCAAACCAAACAACCTCAACCCACTCAACAAGAAAGGTAACCAATCACGGGTAAAAGTCGGAAAATTGGATGTGTTCACCCAAAACACATCAAGACCTCGAACACATCTAAACACAAAGCAGACAGGAAGGGAGTCTATATAAACATGGAAGGACCACATGTATCTAGTCATTCGTTAAGCTCACCAGCTATCAATCTAAGTCTATTATTTCAACCGCAACGGACTAATAGAGAGAGGACTCCAAGCCTCTCTTACGAACTAATTAACTCTTAATCCCATCTCTATAAGCACTATTAACACACAAGGAAACCCACGAACAACCCTATATATCCAACCTTAGGATATAGGTTCGTAACATATACGTACAGGAGGGGGTGGCTTATAAGCCATATATAATTTTCTCGATGCCTCCACCAGAGGAAGCAGGTTCCCGTCAGACCTACCAGGCAAAACGTACCGGCCAGGGGCAGAAGCCGGAGATTTCGAACGGCTTCCTGGACGATTTGCCCCCCCGGGTTTGTACCGAGAGCAGTCGAATTCTGAAGGGAGGTAAAAGTATCCGGTAACGTAACGAACCCGGCGCAGGTTAACCAGGCAAATAAGGCTGCTAAGATATTGTGGCCTGCCTCGATTTGGTTTGCCTCCACGGACATCGAAGTAAACCGTGTCTGCGAGGCTGCAGGACCGCTACAGGAGGCGGGCCGTGGTAATTTGGGAGAACTCCGTGTTACGAACCTATACCTAAGTACTTAGGTACACGGGGTGATTCGTGGGTTTCCTTGTTTGTTAGCAGTACTCGTAGAGATCAGATCAAAGGTAGTCTGTTCGTAAGAAAGGCTTGGAGTCCTCTCCCTATTAGTTCGATGCGGTTGAAGTAATAGACTTAGATTGATAGCTGGTGAGCTAAAGGAATGACTAGATACATGAGAAATGCTATGATTATATAGGCATCCTTCCCTTCTTCTTCTATATGTGAGGCCATCGTGATCTGGTTGATCTGGTTGATCAGAGCCGGATCACCCAGATCGTATTGATCAGTATTTACAACTGATCAGGCTGATCATGGTTGAGTCAGCCAGATCATACTGATTAATGCCGTAGTTTACCCGTGATTGGTCGAGCTTCCTCCGCTTCTCGGATTGTTGGCGTGGTTAAGTTGTTGGTTTGTGACATTATACCCCTCCTTCCAGGATCTTTGTCCCGAAAGATAAAAGGGTGCGTGTCTTCTTGATTGTTCGCTTTATTCGCGTCGTGGCTAATTATCATAATGTCAGGTCGTATCTCCAAACCGAATTCTAGACCGGGATCTCGCCCTTTTCAAAGAGAATCGCGAGAAGCCAGAGCGTTATACATTGAGTCGTATGGTGTGTCGCGTTTATTTTGCTCCAGCTGTACTCATTTTGGGGAGAAATCTTGTTTTTTTGCGACTGGCTTGAGTGCTTGCAACAACTGTACTCGTAAGCCCCACAGGACTGGTTGCGACGTTGTGACGATGAATTCCTTGAGCGGTCTCTCGTCGGAGCTGGAGCGCTTGCGCCTCGAGCGTCAGGGGGCTGAGGATGAGCTGCTTCGCCTCCAAAAGGAGATCAATGATCGTCAAGAAGGTATTTCTGAGCGGATAAACAGGCTGCAACGCCTTCGTCGTCAAGAGGAATTGGTTAGGACTAAGGCGCTCAGCATACTTCAGCGTGAAGAACGATTGGATAAGGAGGAAGAGGAGAAGACCCGCAAGGAGTCTGAGGCGTCACAGCCTTTTACTGATTCTTTCGTGGTCTCCCCCGCTTCTTTTTCTGGGATAAATTTTGATTTGGGTCCGTTGTCGCCATCGACTGAGGCGTTTTTGGCTTCGGTCGGTCAGGGTTCTGGCGATGAAAATCGTCAAGCATCCACTTCACATTCTGGAGGTGCTTAATAGGTTCCCAGGTATTTTCCGCGTCCTCGTATCCTTGCCATTTGATGTAATATTTTATCTGACCGTCCTGAATAGCTGAGTCCATGATTTTCTCGACTTCGTATTCGTCCGGGTCTTCTTCGAGTTCTAAATTCTTATCAAGTTCGGCGTTTTCTGGTGCGGGTTCCAACATGGAGATATGAAAAATATTTGTTCGTAATCGCATGGATTTGGGTAATGACAGTCGATAGTTGGTTTTGGACAAAACTTCTTTGATTTTAAATGCTCCAAGCTTCTTGTATTCCAATTTGTCGCTTGGCCTTTTGGTTTTGATTTGCGATGTCTTCAGAGTTGAGTGCTGTTTATCGCGTAGTAGATAGACCTTGTCTCCTACTTTGAGGGTTGGTCCTTCAATCCTTTTCTTATTGTAGTAGTGTGCCATTCTGTTTTGTAGGAATTGAAGTTCTTGCTGCAGTCGTTGTTGTGTTGCTTTAATTTTGGTTGCCATTATTTCTGCTCTGGGTAC
>MU386095.1:0-15800 GCA_022497145.1 Rostrohypoxylon terebratum
AATAGTAGTAGTCATCTGCCGCCAGCAGGCGGTATGGCCCATGCGCAAGGCGGTGACATGCGGCAGCACCTGCTGGCACGTGGCCAGGACCCACACCATTATAATCTTTTTAAATATTAAAAAAGAATATTATTAGTATTTAATACAATTACTTTAAAGATATTAAAATATCGGTTTAATTTTAAATCTTAATTTTTTTTAAAATTTCCTATAATGAATTTATTAAAATTTATAATAAACGGCTTAAATACCGTAATAATAAAAGATTATATATAGGTTATAACTAAATTAAAAATGTTAAAAAACTTTACGAATTTAAAAATATAAATCGAAATAACTGGATTTTTATAACATTATATTCTTTATTATTAATAAAAATCTAACCTTTATAAAATAAAAAAATAAATATACTTAAAAATGTGAAGGTAAAATTTAAACTAGTATTAACGATAACAAATCGAAAAAAATATATAACACGAATAATATTTATTTTAATAATTTAAAAACGATAAAGTTTTAAAATTTTATAAAATTAATTATTAAAACTAAATTATTTAGTTTATTAAAATTTTAATAGAATAGTTTTTATAAAAATTAATGTATTAAAGTAATATAATTTTAATGTTTTAATTTTTTACCTTATAAAAGAATAAATTGATTAATTAATTAAGATTTTAATAATTAAACTTATTATATATTTTTGTAAAACTTTAATAAAACGCGAAAAGCGTTATAGAAATTTAAAGTTTAAAATTATTTACTTAGTATCAATTTATCGTTAAATTAAATTTGTTTTTAATTTTATTATTTACTTATATAAATATTAACCGATTATAATTTAATAAAAAGAATTATAAACTAAACATCGATAAAAACAATAAATGTTGATAAAATAAATAATAAGCTTATATTATATTAGTATATTTATTTTAATTTAAATTAACAATATAGTATATATTAAATAGATTAAATATAATACTTAATACATTATTAAAACTATTAATAACATTAATTAAAAAAAACAACATTATTATAAATAATAAAGAAACCTTTATACTAAAAAACGTAGCTAATAATAGAATATAATAGTTCGGTAATTTAATTGATATTAAAATAAGAATTGAAATTATAACTAAATTTAAAACGAAAATTAAAGCCGAATATATTAAAAATAAACAATCAAAACGGTTTTATAAAATCTTATTAATGGTTAAAAAATATAACTTAATAAAATTAATATAAATTAATTAATAAATTAATATACTATATTTTTTTAATAAAATAAAAAAATTATTATAATATTATTATGCGTATAAAACATTTTAAAATTAACTTATAATTAAAATTTTCATTTTAATTTAATACGAATATTATATAACTTTGAAAATTTTTAAATTTAAAATAGAAAAGAAAAAATAAAAAAATATATTATATGATATTTAATTTATATTAAAAATTAAATTAATTAGTTTATTTTATTAAGAAAATTATTTTTAATTACTTTGTTTGTAATTTTATATTATATTATTGCTTAAGATTTTATTATTATATTATTAAAAATAATATATTAATAAATGTTAAATTATAAGTATTATAACACATTATTTATAATTACTTATAAGATTTAATAAAAAAGTTATTTTAATTTTTAAATACATATAATATATCGTAGTTTAATAAATAAAGTAATTATTTAAAACGTTTGAAATGTACAATTAAAGTATTTTATAAAAAGTTATATTCGATTATAATTAAAAAATTTCTTATTTAAAATATAATAATTTTTATTCGCATAAATAAAAATTAAATTTATAATAAATATTATATATTACTTTTAAATAAAAAAAATTATCATTTTAATAATAATATATATTAATAATGTAGCTTAAATTAAAAAACGCGGTTTATAATTAGTTAAAAAGCTTATCGGTAAATTAATGCTTATAATTATAATACTTTAATTTATATATAAATTTAGTTGTAACATTATACACTTTTTTTTACATTTTAAACTTTTTTTGTTTTATATTTTATTATATATTTAATAACTTTTAATTCATAAAAACTTTTTTAATAAACTTTTTAAAACTTTTAAACTTTATAGTTTAATTAATTATATTATTACAAATTCATTAGCTTTAATTATATTACAATTACGTTTTTTAAAAAAAGTTACGTAAATAAAAATTTTAATAAGTATTAAACGTTAAATTTTTCAATAAATTATATACCTTTTAAATTAATTATTAATTTTTCGGTTTAATAAAAATAATAATAACTTTTTTTAAATATATATAATGTGCTATAATTTAAATATATTAATTTAAAAATTAAAATTTACAAGATAAGTTAAATTATAAGTTTTTATAATATATATATTAAAAGTTATTTAAGTTAAAAATAATAAAAGATGTTAAACATTAGTTTAATACAGGTAATTTTATCGATATAATTTCGATTAATTAAAAACCGCGTTTTTAATTCGAGGCACACTATTAATATACACTATTATGAAAATAATAATTCTCTTAAATAAACGGTTAATCCGAAAAACGCAATTAAAAAATAAAACTAATAGTTTAATATTACTAAACTACTTATAAAAATATATTATGAGTTTAAATAATTTTATCGTTATAATATAAAATTAATAACATATATCATTTAATTTTAAAACATAATTTAAATAAAATTATTTTAAGTTTTAAATTAAATTTTATACTATTTTATATTAAAGTCCTAATAAATATTTTTAACTATAAAATAATAAAAAAGTAATTTCGTAAAAAAATAAAAAAGCCTTAAATTTTATAATGATAAACATATAAATTTAATATAATAAAATATGTAAACTAATAAATTTTAAAATAAAAAAGTTAATATATTTAAAGTTATATAAAAGGTATATATTATTAGAAAAACTAAGTAAAAAACTTTCTTAATAATAAATTAGTTTTTTATTTATCGTTAAAAAAGTTATTTTATTTACATATCGATTAAATATTTTAAAATGGTGACAAATTTATAATATTATAAATGTGTCTTAAATATATAAAATTTTATAAAGAAAAGATTTTTACTTAAAACGTTTTTTATTATTAAGTTGAATTATTACAAAAAAACGATAATAAATAACATTTATATAAAATTAAACACTTTTTAACTTAAAAAATAAAAAAATACCATTTAAAACATGATAAATAATACCTAAAAAAAATTATTAATAATGAATGCTTTTAAATTAATTTATCGATATAACTAAGCCTATTTTACAAACACGGTTAAATAAAAAAAAAGCTAAAAAAGTTAAGTTTATACGTTTTAATTAAAAATCTATTAAAATTTCACTTTAAACTTTTTTTAACGATGCGATATTATTTAAAAACTCAATAAAGCCGGTTTTTTATACGACATTAAATTAAAATTATACTACTTATTAAAGTAAATTTATAATTAAAATAATTATATTTTAATATAAAAAATTATTGAGTAATATAATATATTATAACTTTAATTTATAACCTTAACGTTTATAACATTTAACGTTTTTTATCGTTTAACGTTATTTATTAACGTGATCTTATTGTATTTTATTAAATTATAATTTAATTAAATTTTAAATTTTACTTAAAAAATACATTATTAATAATTCAATTAATCATTTAAAACTTTTAACAATAACTTTTAATATAATTTTCGATATACTTATATAATTTTAAATAAAATCTTTAAAGCTTTTTTTATTTTTTTGAAAGTTAATCTTTTTAAATGTCCGGAAAAAAATAACTTTTCGTAAGTTTTAAGATTTTTTAATCTTTTTAAATGTATAAAAACTTTAAAAAAAATAAAAAAACCTTAAACAATTTTCTTTATAAAAGGTTATTATAAAGGAATATTATTTACTTAAAAAAAGTAAAATTTATCCGAAAAATATACCTTTTTAATATAACTTTTAATCCGGTTATATAGTTTTTAATATAATTATATAATTATATAAGTTTTAATATAATTATATAACTATATAACTTTAAATACAATTATTATTAAAGATTAATTAATCATTTAAAATAGGTATAAAAGTTTATTAATTAAGTGAAAATGTTTATTATATTAAAGTTAAAAAATATAAAAAAAAACATTTATAATTATAATATAAATAAAAAAATAACCTTATAAAATTAATTAACTTTAAATTAACCTTAATTAAGTATAATAAATATATATTACTTTTAAAATATTACCACTACTTTTTAAGCCTTATATTACACGTGATTACATGTCGTTTTTAATATATATATAAAACGTTATAATAATATATTATAATAATTTTTAACTTTTAAAAAAACTCGTTTTAAATTTTTATACTTATTTCAATAAATTTCATTTATTTCGATGGCTTTAATAAATATTTACAACGTTTAATAATTTATTATTATTTAAATAGTTATTAATAATTTTATTTTTTTATCTACTTTAATTTATTTTATTACTAAAATTTATTAATTTATTAAAGTATATTTTTAAAGTTTAACGTTCAATATTAAATAAGGTTAAAATTTTAATTTATTTATTTAATTTAATATTTTAATTTTTTTAATTTAAGGTTTATTATTTCTTTAAAAAGGGGTTATAAATTTTAACTTAATAATAAATTATAAAGATTTTTCCGTAAGCGGTCCGCGTTGAACTATTATTAATCGGTTTATTTATAAGAAAATGTTAGTTTATAAATGTTTAAACGCGTCGGGTGTTCCGTAATAATTTCGTACGATAATAACGTTATAAAAAAACTTAACTTATTATTTAATTTATTTATTTCGGTGCCGGCTTTAATTAAAATAAACACTTTATAGCTTACTTTAAAATTCAACTTACGTTTATATTAATTTACTTAGTTAATTTATCTTTTTTATAATTATTTAATTTTCTTTTTACTTATATTTTAAAATTCTTTATTTATTTTATTAGGCTTTTTATTTTTTCTTTTAAAATATGTTTCTTTATTGATAATTAAAAAAGCGTTGTTTTTTTTAATTAAAAAAATTATTTTTTCGTTTATTAATACTTTACGTAAGGAAAAACCGTTAAGCAATTTATAAAGAAATATTACATAATATTTAACGTTAAAATAATACGATTTTAATTATTTTAATAATAGTTTATAAAAAGTTAAAACCGTTAATTTATATATTTATTTATAATTTTAATTTATTTTATTAATTATTTATGTTTTATTACTATAAACTTTTATTTTATACTTTAAATTTTTAATATTTTGTTAAAAAATTTAAAAATAAACTATTTATTTTAATTATTAATTATTAAGTTAAATAATATAACGTAATAGTTTACCGCCGTTTATTAATACCTGTTATAAGATTAAAGCTTTATAAAAAGGTAATAAAAATCTCTTTTAATTTAATATTATATAAAACCGTACGATGAAATATAAAGTTATTTTTATTATTAAACCGGATTAAATCGAAATTAAAACACGTAAAACCATTACTTTTTTAAGTACTTAAAATGTTTTTATATTAATTATCATAAAGTTTCTCTTTTTTTAAGTATAAAAGTTTAATAAAAAAGTTTTAAAAAATATAATATAATTATAATTAAAATTGTATACTTTAAAACATTGACTTATAATAGTTTTATATAACTAACATATATAAAATAATACACTTTAAATAATTAATCGAAATGAAAGTTAGTTAATCAATCAATTAATTATTAAATTAAATTAATTAACTTAACGGTATAATTTATTATAACATTTTTTATGTAATAACTATATTAAAAGGATTTTAATAATTAATTTATAACAATTAATAAATTATTATATTTGTTTTCTATTTTATTAAAAAATTTAAAATTTATTACCACGTGTTTTTATTATATATTTAAAATTAATAAAAAAAATAATAACTTTAAAGTTTGATTTTATAAAACTTTAATTAACTAATAAAAATAATTAATTATATATTTATTTATTTATTTATTTATGTAATTTTAACTATTAATATTAACTAACTATTAATCGTTTTACTTTATTTTTTTAAGTAAATTATTTTTAAACGCGTGTGTATTTTTTTAATAATTTATTTGTAAAAGTTGTTTTAATTAAAAATAATTAAACTTTTTTTAAGTAATTATTTAATATATTTTATTTATTTTCTTTTATAAATAGTATTTTTTTCGGTAATTTTATGATTTTAACGATTTATAATTTATTTTTAAAAGTTAATTTATTAAAGTTACCTTTAAAAGCTTTAATATATTATAGTTATTTAAGATAAATAGTTTTAATAACGTTTAAGCTTTAAGCTTTATTTAAATTATCGTTCGAGGTTACGAGTTTAAATAATATTATTATACATTATTTGTTTTTTTTTACTTCTAAGTTTATATCTTTTATTATAGTTTTAAAAACACGTCGGAAATTATATTTACCGCTTTTAAACGGTATATAATTATAAAGTTATATTAAGTAATTAAATTTACTTAATTTACTTGTTTTAAGTTTAAAACTTTATTTATTATAAAATATTTTAAGGCTTTATAATTTATTCTAATAAAAAATAATTAAATATATTAAAAACTTATTAATTTTACTTTTTAATATAATAATATTTTAATAATTATTAATATTTTTTATCGTAAATCTTTTAATTTAATTTCCTTTTTTATAAGGTTTTTAAGTGTTTTTTATTATAATAAAAATCTAATAACTATACTATTAAAAACGTCGGTTTTTACTTTAATTCTTAAGTGATATCAAAAATAAGTAAAAATTAACACGTTTATTATACGGTTTTATAATTGTTTAAAAATTAATTAACATTTAATAGTTTATGTTAAATTAAATCTTTATTTTATAAAAGTTATAAAACTTTAAAAAAAACTATATTACTTAAATTACCGTTTTTTCGTTTTTTATAAGTATAAGTTATTATTAAATTACTTTAACTTTATTAAGGTCTACGTTTATTTCATTCATGTTTATATAAAAACCTAAAAGTTTTATCTTTATAACGTAAAATTTACACCTAATCACATTAATTTATAACTTAATTTATCGTAGCTTATCTAACACTTTATAAACATATATTTTATGTTTTCTTTTAATTTTTTAAAAAATAATTATATTATTTATATAAATAATATAAAGCTTATTTAAGTAATGATAAAATATATTAGTCATATATTATTGAAAAGTAAAAAGCTTATTTATAAAGTTAAAAAAATAACTTTATGTTAATAAATTTTATATTTTATTTTAAATATAATAAAGCTTTTATTTTTTATTATTATTAATATATTATAAAACATTTATTAAATGTTCATTTTTAAAGAAAATCTTTTTTTTATAACTCGTGTTAATATTTCTTTGATAAAAAAGAAAAAATAACGGTTTTTTTTATAAACGCGTTTAATTTTTTATAATTTATATAAAATCGTAACTTCCCGTTAGTTTTTTTTACGAATAATATTAACATTATTTATAATATAAATAATAATTTAATAAATTTTTATAAGTTTTTTATAATATATTTATAATAAGCTTTTATTTTATTTAAAGTTATTTTATATAAAAAGTTATATTTTTAATTTAATATAATGATTTACTTTAAAACGGTATAATAATAACTTATTTAATATTGCTTTATTAAATACGTTTAAGTCATTATAATATTTTTTCGGAATTATTTTTAACGTTAATTTCCTTAATATATTATTATTATCCGGTAATTAATTTTTCGTACTTTTTTTATAATAAATTTATTTAAGGTATAAGTTTATTTATTTATATTTTAACTTCTTAATTTTTTATATTACTTAATACAACTTTATAACACTTGAAAATGTAATATTTAACGGTTAATATTTATATTAATTAATAATATTTTTTTAAAACGTATAAGCCTTATATATCTCAGCTATTTTTTTTATTAAAAGTATTAATTTTAATTTATATTTTAACTTTTATTTATAAAAGTTTTTTTTATTTATATTCGTTTAACATTATATATATCTTTTATAGCTTTACATTAAAACTAACATTATAATTAATATTTTTACGTGGTCATTAAAATATTAATATTAAAGTTATTAGTTTATTTTTTTCGTATAATAAATTTAAGTGCGGTTATTGATTTACCTTTTATTTTTATAATTTATTATAAACTAATATTAATTTTTTAAATTATATCTTTACTCTTTATTTATTATTTAATCTTTTTATATAATTATATAATAAAAGTTGTATATTAAATGTATATATTTATAAAACTTTAATAATTATATTTTAAATTTAATATAATTTTTTCATTTTATTAAATAATTTATAAAAGCATTTTTATATTCATTATATAAAGTTAAATTAATTTTTTTATTAAATAATAAAAAAGTTATAAAAGTAATAAATAAATTATATAATATATAATAGTTTTTTAATAAATAAGTATTTTTATGAATATAATTTAATTAAAGTTTTAAATTTATATATAATAAATTACTTATTAAAAGCTTTTTAATAATTTTGTTAAAATATATATTCCTTATAATTTATATAAAATTAACGTTATTCTTAAATAGTTTTAAATCATAATAAACTTTTTAATACCATATTATTCGTTTATATTAACTTTAAATTCGTAAATATTATGATTTTCTTTGTTTACATTTTTAAAAATAATTTACCTTTATAAAAATATAATTTTTAATTCAATATATTTAAACTTTTATTATTAAAATTTATAAACTTAATATTTTTTAAAAATATAATATAAATTTATTCTATTATTTTAAAATTATTCTATTAATATATTATTTGTAAGTAAATTAATATATAAAGAAATTAATAAATGAAACAAATTAATAAATGAAAAAAATAATATATTTAAAATTTATTTAATATATTATTTTTTAACATTAAAATTATTATGTTTTTAAGTCTTTTATTTAATTATTTATTTACCGAATGAAATCATTAATATCATTTTTTAATTTATAATAAATATAATCGATTTAAATCTTTAAAGATATGAATTTAAGATTATTATTATCGGTTAAAAAGTAAATATATTTATATATATTATTAATTATTTTATTATAATCTTTATGATTAGTAATTAACTTATTATTAATAAAACTATTTAAAGTTAAATTTAAAATTAACTTATTTTTTTAAATATTAACATTATTATTATATTTAAACTTTATAATATATAAAATTAACGTTAAAAAATAAGTATTTATATATAATAAAATATAAAAAAATAAGTTTATTTTTTATTTTGTATGTTATTTTTATTTAATTACTTTATTCATAATATTTTACCAATAAAAATAATTATTTGTATAGTTTAAAATATACTTTATATTTATTATATAAAATACTATTAAACTTATATAAATAACTTTATTATATTAAAAAAAGCTATTTATAAATTTAAGGTTAAATATAATAAATAATAGTTTTAACTGTTATTAATAAATGAAGTGCTATATACTTAAGGTTATAACATGTGGTAACACTTGTTTACACTTAACTAATATTTACACGTAAACTTTATTATTTATATAATTTTACTTATCCGTTAAATGTTTTAAACTTTTAATTTAAACCTCCGTAAAAAAATAAGTTCATAAAATTAATTAATTTTAAACTAACTTTAATTAAATATAATATATATATATATATCGTTTTTAATATATATATAAAATATTATAATAACGTATTATAATAATTTTTAATTTTTTAAAAAACTTATTTTAAATTTTTATATTTATTTTAATGTTTTTAATAAATATTTATAATGTTTAATAGTTTATTATTATTTAAATAATTATTAACGATTATTATAATATATTATTATAACGTTTTATATATATATTAAAAACGACGTATAATTAGGTGTAATAAAGCTTAAAAATAACATATATATTTCAAAAACGATATATATATATTATATTTAATTAAGCTTAATTTAAAATTAATTAATTTTATAAAGTTATTTGTCACAAACCAACAAGCGACCACCAAGAAAACCCAAAGGATGGAGACCACATGAACCAATCACGGCTAAACCACGGCATATAAGTAATCTAATTGATCTAACTAACCTACTCGCATAAATAGATCAGCCAGATCAGTCGGATCAGCCTCAAGGTGCACACGATCTAGGCGATCTAAGTGATCTATTCGCATAACTAGATTAATTAGATCACTTAGATCACGGTAACCTCATAACACTAAAAGAATAAGAAGGAAGGATATCTATATAATCACAGCATTTTCCATGTATCTAGTCACTCACTTAGCTCTTTAGTTATCAATCTAAGTCTATTCACTACGAGTAGGGAGAGGACTCCAAGCTTCTCTGACGAACATACTTGATTGATTACACTTGACCTCTACGATTACTGTTACCTTAAAATCAAGACCCCCTTATGAAGCTATACTTACTAAGCCTAAGTATAGGTTCGTCACATTATTTTTTCGTTTATATTATAATTGTAATTTTTTTAATTTTAATATAATAAACATTATTATTTAATTAATAAACTTTTATATTTATTTTAAATGTTTAATTAACTTTTAATTGTAAATTAAAATTAAAATATATAAATGATTATTTTTTAACATTTTAAAAAGTTTTTATTTTAATTATTATAAAGTTTTTTTTTAAACATAAAAGTTTAATAAAAAAACTTTTAAAAAATTAATATAATTATAATTAAAATTTTATATTTTATTATAATACGTTATTAAAACGCTTTATATAAGTGTTAAAAACGGCGTGTAATCACGTGTAATATAAAGCTTAAAAAGTAATAGTAATATTTTAAAAGCGGTGTACATAAACTATATTTAATCGGGGTTAACTTAAAGTTAAATAGTTTTATAAAGTTATTTTTCGTTTATATTATAACCGTAAATTTTTTCCTTTTTCATTTTTTTAACCTTAATATAATAAATATTATTATTTACTTAATAAACTTTTATATTTACCTCAAATGTTTAATTAATTTTTAATATATTTTAAAATATCAATTCAAAATAATTTTATATAATTAACATATATAAATAAAAAAAATATTAACCGCATAATATAATCCATTATTTTCGGCGTGTAATATCGGCTAAAATATTGTTAACGTATTTAAATGTTAATTAAATCGTTATATAAGTTTTTGATTAATTATTTTACGGTTAATTTAACTTTAAACTTTATATAATTAATATTACTAAAATAAACTTAATTAAATTTATTTAAATTTTAAATTATATAATTTATATTTTATTCGTTAAAAAGTTATTCGAGGTTAAAATAAAGGTTTTTATTTTAAATACGCGATTAAAATTTAATAGCGTTTTTAACTTTAAATTAAAATATATATTATAAAATTTATAAAGTTTATAAAGTTAATTAAACATATTTTAATAATTATAATTATATTTAATTTAAGTTTAAATTAAACGTGAAACAATTAATTTAAAATAGTTAAAATATTAATGTTCGGTAGGTGTTAAAAATAAAGTTTAAATCGTATAAAAGTACATTTAATTATATAAAAGCTTATATATGTTTAAAGGTACTTAAGCTACACCTCTTTTAAACGCGCTTTTTTTTAACGCTTACTACGCGCCGGAGATAAAAAACCGTACTACGCGGCTGATATTTCTCATCAATAATACGTTTTAAATAATTAATCGAAATATAAATTAATTATTTAATTAAAAATTATACTTTGAAATTTAAGTTATCTTATTAATATATATTATTATTAAAATAATAATTTTTTTGTATTTTAAAAGTTAATTATCATTAAAAAGAAAGTTAAATTAAATAAAATTATATAATAAAAACGTAAATAATTAACTAATATAATGATATAATAATACAATTAAATAATTAAAAAAGTGTAATTAAAAATATAAAATATGACGATATACGATGTTTTAATTAACGTTAAAAACGTTAATTATATTTAAAGTTTTTAAAATTTTAATATTTTTTTAATAGAAACGAAAAGGAATATAAAAATTAATAATTTAAATTAAAAAGTGATATTTTTTATGGAAATTAAATTTTATAAAAAATATTAAATATTAACATTTATTTTTATATATTAATTTAGTAAGTTATTTAATTTTATTATAAATAATTCCGATTAAATATTTATATTTTAAAATTTAAAACTTAATACGTTTACGTTTAACAAATGTATTTGTAATAGTTTTAACCGGGTTATTAATAAACGTATAAAAATATATAGCTTTAATTATTAAAAAAAACAAGTAGTTAAGTAATTTTAACTTAAAAACTAACTTTTTTTTAACTTTAATAATATGTGACGAACCTATACTTAGGCTTAGTAAGTATAGCTTCATAAGGGGTCTTGATTTTAAGGTAACAGTAATCGTAGAGGTCAAGTGTAATCAATCAAGTGTGTTCGTCAGAGAGACTTGGAGTCCTCTCCCTACTCGTAGTGAATAGACTTAGATTGATAACTAAAGAACTAAAGTGAGTGACTAGATACATGGAATATGTTATACTTTATATAAAGAATGTCTCTCCTTCTTTTGACGCTTGAGATAATTGTGATCTGGTTGATCTGACCCAGATCAACTTAGATCAGGAAATTCCGTGGTTTATCCGTGATTGGTTCGCGGCGTCTCCACAAAGGGTTTGTTATTCCTTCGAACTGTAGGTTCGTGACTTAATATTTTTATAAATATTATTTAAGGTATTATTATTAATTTATAATGTTATATTTAAATTTACATTAATACTAAAATTATAATTAATTTTATTTTTTAAGTTTTTTATAATAGTTTATAACTTAAATATAACGGTAAATAATATAATATTAATAAGTTTATTACTAAAGTTAAAGTTAAATCTTTTAAGCTTTTATATTTATATTAAATTTAAATGGTTTAAATATATTAATTTTTTTATAATAATTATATTTAAAGTATAATTAATTTTATAATGTTAATTTAATTGATAGTTTTTTTTTAAAAAAGGTTTACGTAAATAATAAATTATAATAGTTTTATTTAATATATTTTATATAAATTTAATCTTATTATATTTAATAAAGGTTTTATTAAAAGTAACGTTTTAAAAATGATTAATATTAATTAAAATAAACTTAAAAAATTATTATAATTATTAAGTTTTATAATAGTTTTTTTACTTATAATTCTTTTATTAATAATTATATAACTTTTATTATAAAAGTTATTAAAAATTATAAAATTAATTATATTAAAGTTTAAAGTTTTATATAAGTTTTATATAAATATAATATAATATTTAACTTTTACAATAATTTCAATAGGTTTATTATTAAAAGATTCATTTTTTTAACGTTATTTAAATATTTTAACTTTTAATTAAAAGTTTTATTTAGTTTAATATTAATCTTATTTTTAATTGTATAAAAGTTAATATTTTAAACGTTTTTAACGGTATATTTAATAATACGTTTAATAATATATTATAATTTAATAAAGTTAATAAATTAAAAATATTATAATAATAATATTATTATTATAATTATAAATAATAATTTCGTTATAATTAATATTAATATAAATAATAATATAAAAATTACGGTAAAATAATTAATAATATATATAAGTGTATTTAATTTTTACTTAATAATAACAACGTTAAATTTATATTTTTTAAGATTTAAATCGATTATATTTCTTATAAATTGAAAAACGATATTAACAATTTTAACCGGTAAATAAATAGTTAAATTAAAAGATTTAAAAGTATAATAATTTTAATGTTAAAAAATAATATATTAATTAGTTTTTAAATATATAACTTGTTTTTACTTGTTAATTTCTTTTCTATATTAGTTTATTTACGAATAATATATGAGCAAAATGATTTTAAAATAGTAAAATTAATATTTACCCTATCTTAGAACAATAATAAATTTATAAACTTTAATGATAAAAATTTAAATATATTTAACCGGAAATTATATTTTTTACGGAAGTAGATTATTTTTAAAAATGTAAAAAAAATTATAATAGTTACAAATTTAAAGCTAATATAAGTAAATAATATAAATCGAAGGATATATAATATATATATATTAATTTAAAAATAATTAAAGTTTATATATTTATTAACGGTTTATTTATAAATAATAAAGATTTAAGGTTATAAATTAAATATAAAAGTTTTTTAACAAATAAAACAAAAAATAATAAAAACTTTATAATTACAAGAAAGTTTTTTATTAAAGTAATGTTAAATGTAAAGAAATAATTAAAAATATATTAGTTAATAACATTTACGTTATAATATATAACGTTAATATAAGAATTATAATAAATATAATTATTATAAGTATTTTTAAGCATTAAAACATTAAAAATATATTCATAATTATTTATATGAATTTATTTTTACTATAGAAATGTTTAGTAAAATGAAATATAATTAAAAAAAATATTTAATAATTAATATTGTATTATTACATTAATTATATAAAAAATAAAAGATTTATAATATATATTAAATTAATAATAACGATAACTTTATAAATGTTATAACGAAAGTTAAATTAAATAATACTTTCAAAACATTTATTAATATAGATTAACTTATATTAAAACTTTAAAAATAAGTAAAAAAAAATTAATTTAATTTAAAAACTATTTTATTAACTTTATATACACATAATTAATAACCTTTTTATATAATATAATAATTTTAATATGAATATAACCGAAAATATATTTATTTATAACTTATATTACTTAAAAACACAATAAAAAAACTAATCGAATATATAATTATTTTAATAATAAAATACAACTAATAACATTATAAGATAAAGCATACATAAAGCGAAATATAAGAAATATTTAAAATTAAAAAAATAATATATAATATAAACGTTAAAAATAAAAACAACTTTTAATGTTAATATATAATTATTGCTATAATTACATCCGTAATTACGTATTAATATAATGAACTAAGTTTATTATTTAACTTAACATTACGTGATAAAGTTTAATCTTATAAATAACTTATAATTAATCGTTAAAAAAACATGTTTTTATAATGAATTAAACTTAAATATACCGTAATTATAACCACTTAAATTTTTATAATTACATGTGTAATAACTTTAAACTTTAACTTTTTAATAAAAGTTATTTAATTTTTTTAAATATATATAATATAATTATATATATATAAATTATAAAAATATTATTTATAATTATTTATAATTAAAAATTTATAATATATATAAATTAAACGTTATATTTTAAGCTTAAAAATCGAGAATTATTATTAGTTTAACTATTAAAACTTTAATTATAATAAAAACATATTAAAAATTGTGTCAATATTTAATTATATATCAACTTACGATTAACTACTTTTATTAAAATTTATATTATATTAGTAAAATCGTTTTTCAAATTTCTTTTAAATAATATAAGTTTTATAATTATAAAACTTTTTATTATTAAAATATAAATATTTAAAAATAATTTATACAGTTTAACCCGCGATTATATAATATATAATATAATATTTATAATAAAATTATTTATATTATTAAAATCGTTTTATTTAACTTTCTAATTTTCAAAGTTTTTATGTATTAATTTATAATATACGTTATATAAACCGTTAAAATATAAAAAAGAAATTAAAGAAATTTGTTATTTTATTAATTACTTTATTACTCAATAATCTTTTTAATATTATATTTATTTAATATATATAAATATTAATTAATAG
>MU386096.1:0-15727 GCA_022497145.1 Rostrohypoxylon terebratum
ATATAATAAAAAGGCGGTGACCTTGAACGCGAACGCGTCGCGATTGTGCCGTGGTCCACACCTGGTATGTGCACGTAACGGTGGATCGACTTATCAAATTCCAGGTACATAGGTAAATGTTGACCTAGGTTATATCAATATAAACATACGCGTCGTTAGATTACGAGATGATATTGAGAAAGCCCTCGGCTTGATTCCCGTTGTAGTAGAATTATAGCGGCGGTACACTCTCATAGCATCAAATCACTGTACCATACTCGAACTGTCAATGATAACACAGATGAGAGTGAAGGGGATTATAATGTCACAAACCCTTTGAACAATAGTATATTTCAGTCTACCTCATCGCTGACAAATTATCCTGTACGACGGTGGGGTAAAGGGTAAGGGTAAGGGTAAGGGTAAGGAAAAGTATTGGGGTTGGGGTTAGGGTTAGGGCTGGAGTTGGGGTTGGGGTTCAACAAGTATCCAAACAGAAATCCTTTATGCCTTTGGGTATTCCTAAGTAACCATCCAATCATAGGTATATAACAAATATCTTGAGGTGGATACCTGACAATCCAACTAGTATGACTTTCTTTTAATCGTCCGACTGACCGGGGTAGTTCCTTGCCTTTGAGAGTAGAGCATGTATGCGAACATGAGAGCTGCCCCCGTTGCCAAAACGAAGATATTGCCTTGTAATGTTAGTCTTTGAGGATTGCGCTATAGTTTAGGTAAACCGTACTAATTGCGAAACCGAGAATGCCTTCGATAAACTGGATGACTGAGTGAAAGACGCCGACTATTGTGGTGATTATTACTTGAAAGAAACCCATAATAGCAGCGAAAGTTCCATGCAGTAACTCAACGACTGACTGAGAAAAGTGGCCAACTCCAGCTGCAATAGTCATAATGGCGTCTGGTAGTGTGAAAACGTCAAGTGTATTGGGTTTAAGGTCAATATAAGGCTTGTAATGATTGTAAAAGTATCTGTACTTCAGTGTTAAATAGGTAATTGTGGCCCAGCTGTCAATGAATGGGGCCGCCAGAGCTTTTGTATTCGTAAGATTCTTTTGGAGCAACCGCTACGTCAGCGATATTATGACGAGGTCGCACTGGAAATTCCGGGAAATTTAGAACAAAAGAATCTCAGATCACGATGTCATGACTGTGACGCCGCTCTCACGCGAGCAGATATCTTCCATGATGTCATCTTACCATATCAGGAAAGACATCTGAATTTATGATATTTGATTGGTCAGACCCATGGACCAATCACATCTCGCTATGTCTGTGTTTCCTATTACCTACTTGCTAATGCTATAATATAGCCAAGTTATCATATCCTACGACGTAGTACGGATAATAATAGTTAAATCCCACTAATATCGACGTATGGAAACGAATACGTCACCGTCGAGATATCTAAAGATACCCAATCCAGCTGCAACATAAATGCTTATCAAATACGTGCTTTGCTGACTAATCTGCTATAAGTATCTAGGTTAGTAGGTTAGTAGGCATGTTAAAAGGAAAGGAAAGATATTAGTATATAAAGGTGGAGTATGCGTATCAGTGATTCAAAGGGTAAGTGTCTACCTAGGTTACCGAGGTATATATATGGCAACGATGTGAACATATTGAGAGAATATGCTAATAAAGTATTCCCAACTAACTAAGATTGTCCTCCAATAATTACACAAAAAATATATAAAAAGACATGTCCATAATAAACGAATGAATATTGCAAGTATCTTTTAGTTAGTCCCGTACTCGAAAATGTAAGTCCAATCGACCCGGAGAGGCCGTGAACTGGTCCTTTAGATCAGCGAACAACTTCTCACCTTTATCGTCTCCCCAAAATCCAACCTCGAATTTTTTAATAAGTAGGGCAATAACAAACCGCATCTCACTCATGGCGAGCGACTTTCCCACACAATTGAATCTTCCCTGAGAGAATGGAGCAAAGCCCCGGGCATCTTTTACCAACTCGGGGTGAGTGGTCCAGCGTTCCGGCATGAAAGAATCAGCACAATCATACGAAGAATCAAGGCGTGCTAAGGAATACCTTGGAGATACTATAGTGATATTCCCAGGGATATAGGTATTGTTAATAGTCATCCCAGATGGCGGGGATTGGCGATATCCTCCGGTGGGTACAGGAGGGTGCAATCGTAGAGTCTCATTAATGATAGCCGTTAGATGAGCACATCCTTGGAGTTGGACCCGATCATATATATCTACCCCTTCTAGCTCTGATAGTAGCTTGTCTTGATGCCATGGGCTTCGAACAAGCTCATAAAAAGCGAAGACAAGTGTTGGAGCAATAGTATCACTTTTGGGAGTTAGAGTAGCACGGTGTGTTATGTAGGTAGGGTTCTAAGAATAGCTTACCTTCCAGCAATGATGATGGTTACAGCATCTCCATTGAGCCATTCCCGGTCAGCTTCCAGGGAGCCTTTTTGTAGAGAAGCGTCGATAAGCCAGTGTGATACGTCAGGTCTCGCCACTTTCGCCTACAAAATTGTTAGATCGCAATGTATCAAATCATTTCAAGAAAACTAACATGTATCCGCTCAGTCATACGGTCCCTACACCATTGCATCATAGCAAGCCAATCGCGAACAACAAGCATCCAGGGAGTAATGTAAAACGCTATCTGGGCAATCCAAGGCACCGGGCTAAACGGCCCCAGCAAACTCATAGCTTTTCGCAATAAGCGCACGGCGAAATGCCACTTCTCATCTTGCAACATCCCGAAAGAGCGTGCGAAGGCAAATTCTCCCATGACGTCAAACGTAAACCAGTAGAACCAATCTGATACATTGACGGGAGCTCCTATAAGGGCAAGTCTTTCGATCTGTGCCGCCAATGTTTCTGCGTATTCTACAACACATTCCTCGTAGATAGCTAGCGCTTTAGGACTGAATCCCCGATCCCAGATACGTCGCCGCGTATTATGATCTTTGATGCTTCTAGTTGTGTTTAGCGCAATCTCAGGAAGCAAGAAGTCATACCAGACGGCTTTGGTACACTCGTTACCGGGACCATCAACGGCCGGTGGAACAGCAGCGTCAATGATTGTGAGCTCTTCTGGACCAGTTCTGATAACAGGCCCATATTGCTTGCGGAGCTCCTCCAGGACAAGATAGTTCTTCCCTGTACGACATTTCCATACATGCCAAAATTTGGTAGCTCCGGCCATCCATGGGCCGGGGAAATGCCGCAACCGATGGAAAAACTTCCGATATATGATAATGCTGGTGAATAATCCCGTCGCGTATGAGCTACTTAGTAACATTGTTGTGGATAAGCTAGCATTGGCATCTCCCTCGGTCCGGTAGTTAACGAAGAAGACTGTGAGTGCAAAGAAAGAATAGACCTTGACTAACGTTGGTGCTTGCATATGCCATTCTCCTCGAATGAAAATCCCAATATGAGATAGAACTCCCAAGATAGCGGCCACAAGACAAACATAATAGGGTTTTATCAGTTCCATGATGAAAACTGATAAATCGATATCCTTAGCAGACTTCCAGGTAAAAGTTGTTGTTTGAAAGCTCCCTTCAATGGGGTAGATAGTCCTCTGCCTCGCAGATAAAGAGAATCATGAAGACGTAACATTTTGGCTCTAATACCCATCATATCGCGTCTATTGATATCAATTGCCGAATAAAGAATCGTGGTCATTCACGGCGTGCGAAGAACCACAAGGTGACCCAGTGAGTGTGCTTGTTTCCGCTGGAACGCATGGTATCCATAGTTACATTATTGGAACCACTGCCGGTGCCGACCTTCCCAGAGGCAAGGGTGGTAGTCGGATAGTGAGGACTAGAACTGCAACAGCCGGCAACAGCGCCGTCCTGCGTCATGCATTTCCAGGAAACCACATGAAACAACTCATTTGGATTGATTACATTTACTGAATGATCTTATTAGTTGGGTTGCTGTTGATGATATGTGATATCATTACAAATCAAGGGGAGACTCATATGACTAATCCAGCTTTGGGGTAATCGTCGCTGCGGAGCCCCTATTCAGGTATATTTTCACTGCCTATTATTTGTATACTATTTAATAATCACTATAACCTAAATGGCCGTTAAATTGATATGCAAACAGTTCCCCTTTTCTTTCAATTACGGGCGAATGACTTTAAGTGCAGTTCTATCTGCCGCATTCTATCATTCGTGGGGCGATGAAATTGAAGCTGAAGGATTAGATTCCCAGCACAATGAAACGGAACAATTAGACCCTGCAATATCACCATTTCTATCGTACTAGGTTAACCAACTAAAGTCCCGAAGCGGTTGGCTAAACAGACCCATTTTATTGCCTGCAGATGGATCGTAACCCGCCCACTAGCTACCCGCAGAGTACCATCAGGGTGGTATGGATAAGTGCAGTTATTGTTTCGTTTCATGCGGCATCTCGTAAGCCTATCATGGTAGGAATCAATGATATGATGTTGGTGCATCAAAATTTATGTTGCCGGTCCCACACGTTACGAACCGGTACGGGTGATATCCGTTGGCATATTGGATCCTTTTACGAGTCCTTTTAAATATCTTCATGGCGTCATATGATTGATTCTCTAGCAGATTTGCCACTGCGGCTTTCATTATTCATCGGAAAAAAATATGTCTAAGCCTGTCTTTGTTCTTCTCCACGGGGCGTGGCATAGCCCTCAATGTTGGAGCAGTCTTATCTCCGAGCTTGAAAAGGCCGAATACCGTGCCGTTGCGCCGGCGCTGCCCTCGACTGGCTCCACCCCGCCGACGCCCGACTGGGCAGGGGACATAGAGATAATTCGGAAGACAGTAACCGATCTCATTCAGGAGCATGATGTCGTTGTCGTCGCGCATAGCTTTAGCGGCATGACTGCAGGCACCGCCTTAGAAGGCCTTGGCAAGGAGACCGCCGCATCGCGAGGACTGAAAGGAGGGGTTGTCAGACTGATCTACATCACTGCGTTTCTGGTACCTGAGGGTTTCCAGCACTCTCCCCACGGCACGCGCGATAACATGGTTCCCGAGATGAAGACTGATCTAGCTGTATGACACACCCACCTAAACCCCACTCGAACTGATCCGTTATTTCTAACCGGTTTAACTTGTCCTAGGCCGGCATTATCACTATCCGCCCCGAGGATGCGAAAGACATGTTTTATCAGGATATCGACGACGAAACTGTTGCAGAACTTGCCAAGAGCCTGCGCCCTCAGAGCTTTGGGTCATATTGGAGCACTACCACGTACGCCGCTTGGAGACATATTCCAACCACCTACATTCTAGGTACAGCGGACCGGCCAAGCACAGTCGTTGCCGCGCAGTATCTCATTGACACCGCCAAGTCAAATGGACCGCACAAAATCGAGAAAGTAATTCATGTTGATGCGGGTCATTCTCCATTCATCAGTCGACCAGAATGGACTGCCCAAACACTCATTGATGAGGCATCTGGGTAATCAGAACAGAAATTGGTCCCAGCCTCCAGGAATTTGATGACAGTTCCATGTATAATAAAAGTTACTATTTTCTTCTCTCATATGCGTAATGACATACATCCATGCGATCATATTCGTCTGATATGGCGCTTACTTCAATGGCCGCTGACCGACAACAGTCAATCGGCCTACATTGTAAGCAAGTTTTTGCCTATTCTGATGGACCCCTGATATCAACTCTCTACAGCGATCACCGGAACCGTTCCGCATTGGATCTAAGGCCTTGTAGCTAACCTCTTCGCATGCCATCAAAGCCGTATCCAATTGGAAAAGTAATAGCTCAACTGGGAATGGTCTGTTATTAATTGCAATATTGATCAGTCCGTAGTTCTTGAAGGAATCCGGTAATCTGATTGGCCAACTAAGTATAGTAGAGTCAGCGAAGTACTTCCATCAATGGTGTATTCAAGGTCTGATTGGGTACTCACTCGTCGGTCGTCCAATTTGGCCTTGTTCCTCCCAATGTCCCAATAGTCTCGAGGAGCGGGGTTAGATTATCTTCAACATCTTTTCCTTCCTCGGTTCTCGCGATTTTCCAGCTACTGTAGTCCATTTCTCCCCAGGAGATCCATCCACCGGGTTCTAGTATTGTCAGTATATACCATTATAGTACCTACAAATAGGCACTGTCAGGGTCACATACTCAACAGCTTCACAAGGTTCTGTATGATTGGTGCAGGGTCATTGTTGTGCACAGCTAGATGAAAGAGCTGGATATGAACAATGTCATACTGCTCTAGCAGGCGCTCGGGTAATGGAGCCAAACAGTCAACCTTGTGCAGGGAAACGTTAGGTGGCAACCACTCCCTCGGAGAACACTGGCTGACGTCAATATCGAACCCGTCGATATGAGCAGATGGAGGGAGGTATCGTGCGAGATCGACCAGCCAGATCCTACGAAACATGTTTCAGTACGATTATTGGTAGAATGTAATGGACGAACAATGGTACCCAGTGCCCACGCCAATTTCCGCCACTCGTAGATTTTCAGCATCTGCTGGTATGCTAGGGTGGAGAGAGAATCCCCCATCCTTCCAGAGAAAGTATTGGAGGTTCAGCCTAGTTCGTTCATTAATCTAAAGACCATAATCTAGAGATCACACTAGCCCCTGTTAGCGGGATAGGGGGGTCTAACCTGGCATTTGCCGAAAAGTTGCGGCCGAGTATGTATGCCTCTTGCTCCATCCTGTAGAACTGAAAGTCAGCACGATCGAGAGATGTAAACTGGGGAGCTTGACGTGAAACAAAAGGGGAGAGGTGATTTTACCTATTATGTATATGCAGGTGACGGGAACGATGCACGCCTGCTTACTATATACTTTGGAGAAACGAAGTCGTAGAATTGCATGTTTATAACATGCCGTGTAACACCACGAGTAAACGTTGTACCTACATGTAGGATGAATATTTTGGTAAATGTAACCCTCGTAGCTTCTCTCCATGTTGATGGTCATTATATGAGGGATAACCTAGACTTTACCATTTATGTGTAGATTGCATACACCCGGTCAGATACCTACCTAGGTAGGGTTTCAAGAGTGTTATTATGCCCACGTTATCACGCTCATCAAAGGATTTTCAATGGTGACCCCCAATGGTACCTAAGAGCCCATAGACCCAGAAGTAATAAAGTTGTAGATGATAGAAATCTGTTCATTGAGTTGAATGCCAGTAGATCCAGTTGAATGCCAGTAGATCATTCCCATTCAGCAATTTATTGGCTCCTTACATACATCTTGACTGCGATAATGATGCGTGCGTTGCGGTAGGATTCCCGGCAGTCCGGGCAGTCTCCCCGCTCTAAAATATACATGCGGCTCGTCCCTCGCGGCGCGAAGCGAATGCTATGGATGACAAATTCCGAGGATTCGGAACCTATGTCGGCTATCCTTAGAGGATTCACTATTTCTCAAACACGCCTCCCACATCAATATCCTCGACACCAAGTTCGATCATGTTTTGCCTCCTGTTTCCTAAGAGATAACTTGCAAATCGTCGTGAAAATGGCACCTTACAATACCAGCATGAGATTTCCTACTGCAGTTCTTGTGGTCAACAGCTGTGGCCTCGTGCTCGCCTTTTTTGCCGTTTTACTGAGATTTTGGGCTCGATACGTCAGGCGAGTGAAGGTTAGGCTATGCGATTATATGATTGTTGCATCATGGGTAAGCAAATTATAGCAACTTATATCATAGAACATTGGGCGGAAACTAATGTTCCCTGTCTAGATATTCTCATTTGGCCTAGTTGTCAGTGAAAATTACTGTATTACAAGGGGGGGAATCGGTCAAAAGATGGCCCACGTTACCGAAGAGGAACTTCTTTTCTCAACCAAGGTACTTCAAGATACTTTATTGTTGTTCCTTCCGAGGAGATATTCTAACATAAGAGACAGCAATTCCTAGTGGTCGATGTCTGTGGTTCTCTCGCAGTGACATTTGTTAAAATATCAATCCTTGACTTTTTACTTTCGGTCTTCTCAACTCATAACCGCTTTCGTGTAGCAGCCTATTCCTTAATGGGAGCAACTACCGTGTATGGGCTCAGCTTCGTTATAGCATCCTTAGCGAGCTGCACACCAATTGAGGCCAACTGGGACAAGAAATCTCACCCAGACTACCACTGTATCAATACCTCGCATTTTTACGTTGCACAGGCGGCAATAGGCGTTACTCTAGATTGCCTGATCCTTTCTCTTCCTGTGCCAGTTGTATGGACGCTTTCACTGAAAACCAGCAAGAAGATCGCCCTGACAGTCCTTTTCACTATCGGGATTTTGTGAGTACAAGGCTCATCCCTATGCCATAGAACAGTAGGGTTATTTGGATAATTTGGCTGACCACAGTAGGATTTGTGTGATATCAATCACACGTCTTGTATACAACACTCGTGCGGAATGGATGATAACTCACTTTACAGAGTATGGCGGCATCGCATGCCTCCTGGGAGCATTGGAAGCGAATCTGTCGGTCATATGCGCATGCCTTCCAACCATGCAACCTCTGATAACCGCTTTCACCGGAAGGGTCAAATCATCATTCAGTTCAGACGCCGGCGGACTCAAGGGGATGTACAACAATTTTCCTTCCAGATACCTTAAGCCCGCCCCTGGTTCGATGAGAATCGGCTCCGCAACCGATAGACGCCCTACCATGGACGTAGAAGAGGACGTAGAGAGTGCGCGACTCCAGAAGCACGTGGACAAGCTATATCCAATAAACACGATGTTTGCTAGTCGGGCTAGCTTAAGTGAAGAAATTGGGTGGACGCAGCAAAGTAGATGTTTTGCGCACGTGGACTCGGCCTATTCCAAGAGTGGCGATGAGGCAGTGGAGTTAGAGAAAGTCGAGCCTTATAGTGCGATAAATGTGACGAAGAGTTGGAGAGTTAACGGAGAGGAGGAAATGATCAATCTATCATTTTAATGTGTACTAATACCTAACACTCGAATTCAATATAAGTAGGAACTCGCATATCTCATGTTCAGGTTGGAATGGATATCTATATTTTACCACCGAACCCCTGTAGATATAGAGGATTTAGCATTATTCGGTACGCTCCAGGGCTTTTTTTTTAGTGCATTTCCAATGGATCGGTTCAGCAACGGTACCATCATAACCTCCAGGGCTATGGCGTTCAATTTCTCATTTGAAGGCCATCAACTCAAGCAAGATTCGATTATATAAACCATATTGTGGATATAAGTAACCAAACTCTTCTGCTTTAAATTTCATCGAATGGTTATTAAAGTGGCATCCACTACTACTACAAGTTCATTTAAGTTGTGCCAGTACGTACTCCCAGCCCTGCTGCCCTGGAGGTATGACTTACTAGGTAACTTAGTAGGTAAAAATCAAGCATCAAAGCCGCCCCCGCTCCAACCCTCAGCCCAGCCCCGCGATTATGGGGCTGAACAGCGCTAGATTTGCATTGAGATGGCGTACCTATCCGGTATCTTACTACGTACAGCCCTGTGTTTACAGCATAAGAACAGGGCTCCTACACAAATTATGTAGGTATCCATAGGTAGTAGGTATGGATACTACTAGTTATTTTCTTACTATGCACTGATACCTAGGTTGGTATCAATATAAATATCACAAATCTAACACTCATATTCTCTACTTATTCGTGTTGGATGTTAAAATTTATTCAAATGTAAGTAATAGTGGCATAATACAATACAAGGTTTTTAATTAAACATCAAAGAAATTCTCGATTCTCGAGTCTCTAGGTTCTTACCACGCAAAGGACGACACATTCGAATTGTGAAGAGTGCAACGAGCCCTAATAGCGTCCTCTATCGCATGCATATTCAGCTCTAATGGAAGATCTGTCTCTTGTTGAAGATTCGAGAGTTCTTCCGCCGCATCTTTTAACATCCCAACTACAGCTTTTTTATCATCTTTCTCCTGGCACCGTCGACATTTATCAGCTACTTCCCCTCCCATTGGGACGGTCTTTGGTAAATGAACAACAGTTCCGTAACTAATAGGCATAAGGATGCAAGGATGCCCGCAACCTGGATGTGCCATTGCGAAGCGACAAACCGGACAATTCCCGTTTTCCTGAACCCATTGAATCATGCATGGATAACAGGCTACGTGACCACACGGTAGGAGGCACGGGCTGTTCTGGGAACGCTCTGGCGCGTCTATCGTTAGTCCCTCGCTACACATCAGACATGAGACATTGGGACGCCCGAATAGAAATGATGCCATTGGTAGAGGAAAATAGTATCCATTGTCGGAATCTTCGTCGTGCAACCCTATTACTGGGGTTTCATTCGCGTAGTCCCGTGCTACTCTAAACCAAGAGGGTGAGTTCTCATCCATCTCTCGATTATATTCTGACCTTATACTTTCAGTAGAATTCCTGCTGTCTCTCAAGGATCTGTAGCTACAGCTGGCTCCGCTACTATTGTTATAATGAACTTCTTGGCAGCAGCTAGGCTGGGTTGCCTTGATTGGAATCTTGCCTAGGATGCTGCCGGTATTATCGAAGATTACTTTCGTATACATCTTGAAAACTTGATCTATCTTGTAATTGGTATGTAGCGATTCTTTATAGGAGGATAGATTAGGTCGTTGTTGTCAATCATCCGAATAGAATTTTTCTAATGGTGTTGTTCAATATAAAGGAATGGATTGTTATCTTGCTGTATATAACAATGTCCTTGTTCATTCCCAGAATTGTTCATTGGGTGCTTCGACATAACAAGGGTTTCGTCAAATAAAGGACAATAACAAAGGTTTACTCCTACTTCTGAATATGCATATCAGCGCCGGTTTGTGCTACTGTTACGAACCCGTCTACTACTTCTGTCTAACTGACTTCGTAGAGCGGATACGTACCCTGGGGTACTTGGTTTTAAGGTAACAATACTGTAGGGTTGACGATTCTGTTCGTAAAAGAGATTTCATGGGACTCTATATTCAAGTGCAGTCTGAATACTTAGATTGAAAGCTGAAGAACTAAAACTAGATACAGTAGGAAATTTCCATTCTTTATATCCTAATTCTTTATGTCCATGAATTTGGTGAGTTAGAAGTGTTTGCATGAGTTGATTTTGACTTATTAAGTCGAGTTCGATGTCTTGAGTTGAGTTCGACTCATTGAATCGAGTTTGATTCAATGCCAAGATTTTGATTAGGTCACGTGACCTTCGGGTGATACTTTGTCCGTTTTGTTCTGGGGAGATTGTAACAGCTACCTCTCACATACATCTAACAAAACGGGCTGCAAATACTAGGTTACAATATTCTATTCTACATATAGCATCCTATATGATACGAGACACCTCACTCGAACAAATGTATTAAATTCTCAAAAAATCAAAGGTCCCGGTACTAGGTAGGTATTCAGAAGTTCGATATATCTAACCTAGGTATGTACCAACCTTTGAAAACATAACAGCCACTATCCATTTTCCAGATCAAAGTGCAGTGTCAAAAGCATAAGGATGTGTTTGTGACGAACCTATACTTAGGCTTAGTAAGTATAGCTTCATAAGGGGGTCTTGATTTTAAGGTAACAGTAATTGTAGAGGTCAAGTGTAATCAATCAAGTATGTTCGTCAGAGAGGCTTGGAGTCCTCTCCCTACTCGTAGTGAATAGACTTAGATTGATAACTGAAGATCTGAATGAATGACTAGATACATAAGGCCCTGCCATGTTTATATAGATATCCTCTCCTAAGATGTTTTTGAGCTGCTCTAGAATGCTCCGTATTACTCTGCGATGCTCTGTGTTGCTGCTGGAGCAGCTGTAGCATTCGGATATATACTTAGTCCGGTTCCGCTCTTGGGTCAATTTGGAGGGTTGGATTGTGACAGTGTTATTAGCCGGTGCTACTTTGTAGTAGGTACGTGCATGTTATCACAAGCTTTCTACTTTTCCAACTTGAAGCAGAACCCTGAAACGCAATCACTAGAATAAACCGGGCTTCTCTTACCCGTCCTTCTTACTCTTGTCTTCTTAATTCTTCTTCGCCTCAGCTCCCTCCGCCTTTGCTCTCTCTAAAGCGATCCGGTATCGTACTGCAAGATGAATAGTTAGTCACTGATGATATGTGGAAGCTAATGAACCATCGAAAACACGCTTCAGACATAATTGTTCCTGAGTGAGCTAGAACAACGATAGAAAAGGGGGAAGGATTTGGAATTTTACGTGCACTTTCTGCCCTCATTTCTCTCCAGGATCTTATCGCCAGCTTCAACGAGCTTGCTTAACTTGGCCAACAAATCTCTGATGGTGGTAGTATAACCACTGCCATCTGGGGCAGCATTTTGAGCATTACTGAATTCCTCATGAGTATTCGAAGCCCAACTTCGAATTCTCTCAATGAAACTTCCTTCGGAGGCTACCAATATATTAGGATCATCGATTATGTTACGAAGAATTGACCTGTAATCCTCAATGCTATTCTTTGCTTCATTGATTCGATACTCTGTAAGTCTATTGTTTGGAGACATCCTGTTAAGCGCGCCAATTTCGCAGGGTGAGCTAATAGTTAAGGTTGATGTATGGTGTTCCAATGTAAGAGATGTACTGATTGTGTGGGAGGGAGACGGTAAACATTTCTATCGATATTCACCGAGTTCTAATATAGGTATGTAGAAACTCCCGGGAAAGCACACACCACGTATGAATAATGTCAGGAGCCTTGTGCTGTATCTTCCGGCTGGCCCTCGGAACGACTTATGTGTGTATGATATATACAACCTGCGCATGTTTCTTGTCATGAAGTCACGAGTCGGTATTCATTGCCTATCAAAAGCAGCTCTTCCACTACGTGGAAGCATCTAAATACCTAGGTATCTAACTGTTATGTACGGAGTATTGGTTACACATAAGAAGTATGGTTAGGCACGTTGTAGTCTCCCCTGGTGTAGCTTGAAAATGCGTTGTGTCAACATCTCCGTCACTGATACCTATTCACATTTGGCGCGGATGACTGTCGCCTCTGTCATCATCTTGGTCATAGATTCCACAACAATATATAGACAGAAAACTTCATCCACGCGTCGACTCTCGCATCACAGTAGAGTAAATATCCGATGAGTGTGATAGGTAACCCCCTAGGTTACCTACCTCAACTATCATGTTCACTCTACCCGTTAACTCCTCGGTTCTAGTTGAATTCTTTCAAGTTACTCACGATGAACCGAGGTGCTTGGATTTATTTTCACAATCCACTAGAAGAGCTATATTGTGGTATGGAATAGAGGCAACTTCCCAGCATCAATTTAGTTCTTTCCAGCGGAGAAACCCGCTTCTCATGTCATCCAAGCACCTATTTCTAAGATTGACTAGTCGGATATCGATGTAAGTTTTAGGTTGAAAGTTGCGATGACCTTGTTATCGACTAGCAACATAACAGGAAGGGTAGATGCAAGAGACGCCGCTAAAATAAGGTTTGCAATGCTGAAGAATTTCACGCGTCCGAGGCATCCGGCACGCATCATTTTCCCTTTCGTCCGGGCCAACTAGGATTAGATAGAAGCACGGTATCTCTTGTTTACCTTGTACCATGATCCTAGGACCTAGGTATCCATAGGACTAGGCCGCCTTTAGCATGGATCAAGGAAATTACCGTGCCTTTAGACGGCCCGGGCCGAGGCGGAAGACGGGGCTCTTATCTCAGAATATTTCAGGAAAGGCATCTAGTGTATGCAGATAATCTAGGTGCCTAATCTAAGTGATTAAACTTACATGACAACATTGACGTCCCATCGTTACTAATCTAAAGGAGACTATGATCGGTATAGAAATAATCAAATAGTCCTTTGATTACCCGTTCTTTCTTCGGAGCGATGTGACTGTCGCGCGGGACTTTTTTAGACGCTACCATGAGCTAGTTTCTTTTTTTTTGGGGGGGGGGGGTGTTTTAGGTGTTGAAAATGAAGTGTTCCAGGAATGAGGTGATCCTTAGCGGGACTAATGAAGCAAGATCATGTTTATTGTGGTTGTCAAAGGGATCGAGAACGATGAAGTAATGGGAGGGAACGTCGCTATGATAAGTACCTATTAACTACAAAAGGTAAGAGAACTTGTTAGGTTAGATGAGTCCTACTCGGTATGTAACGGTCCCCCACAATGCCTATTATAACATCATGTAAATCCTTTGGATGACTAGCTTGTACAAGCGACTCTACCTAGTCGTTTTTTCTTTTACGTCAGAACTTTATTTTAAGACTATTTTGACTTAAGACGCGATTATCCTTAATAAGGGCGGCGGATCAGTCCCGGTCAACAGGCAGGTATACGATCCTTCGAGAAAGGTCTACTTTTTAAGATCTAGTTAGGTTGCAAATTTCGATAGTAGCTCGGTAGTACTTCGTAGCGAACATGTGATGAACTACATACTGCTATGCATGCCGCCAAGGGGTCCACGTTTCGCCACGCGTTTATGGAACTTGTATAAGATTATGTGTCCCGCGAATCCTTCGGGAGGGGTTTATGCAGCATTTCGGAAAAGCTGACTGCGTCCTCTTATCGTCGACAACATCCGTCATTGCGAAGCCGGCCTTACTGTCAGTTCATCGCATCAGGGTTGAAGGCGAGAATCTCAAAGGATGGCATTTCGTCAATCCGTATTACTTTGTAAATTAACAGTCATTCCAACCCTTCCAAGCAAGTCGAGAAGTCGGCGCGTTAAGAGGCACGGATCTATATGTAGTTCAAAACTCGAGGGCACAGCACAGATATTCACACAAACCATGCCTGATGCAAGTTAGTTCTATATACCTAGGTCTTAGGTATGCTTAATTACGCCTCCCACGTACTGTGTAAAGATGACTGCATGCCGCCGCTAGGGGATGACTTCCCATCAACGCCGGTTCACTTTTTCTTTGGTTGACGTCGACGCTAATTCTAGCGTGGATTTAAAGCCCCGATGACCTTCCAGTCATTACTACTAATATATATGTAAGCTATTCGGGTTACTAGGTAGGTACTTTTTTAAAGCCCTGGAAAATAGTGGGTATTATAAAACTTGATTACTAGGTACCTAGTAGGAAGCAAGTAAGGTTGTTCGTGAATAGGCTTACCAAGGCGATTGGCTGGCGATAGCAAGGCTCACGATAGGGAGTTTATAGCAATACTAGGTAGTATGTAGTAAGTTGAGAAGGTATTTAGTTTATATGCTCAATGTGCTATAACTTACATAAGTACCCTGAAGGTTAGCCTATGTTAGGTATTGTACAGCTTACATGCGTATTCGTATCCATGCCTTTAAATGGGTCGCAACACATAACCTTTTCTGAAGATGACTTCTTTTGGCCAGCCTGGTAATAGTCTAAGCACATAAAGAGAGACAGGTTCTCGTTCTAGTTATTAGTACTGGCTACGCAAAGCTCGCCGTTATACCTTAACGGATATTACGTTTTAATTAATAAAATTACAAGTGAATAATAAAATACTTAATAATATTAGTATTTTTTTAGTAATCTTAAGTATTGTCTTAACAGTGGGAAATTTTAGTAAATAACTTACTTATATATTTTTAAGGATTTTCTTAAAAATGTATTTTGTTAATTACTTGCAATTTTACTAATTAAAACGCAATACCTGTTAGGGTACGACGGCGAGCTTTGCGTAGCCAGTACTAATAATGCTTTGGGTACCTTGTATCTTACAAGGAGCTGTTACGAACCTATACCTAGGTACTAAGGTATACGGGGTGATTCGTGGGTTTCCTTGTTTGTTAGCAGTACTCGTAGAGATCAGATCAAAGGT
>MU386097.1:0-15380 GCA_022497145.1 Rostrohypoxylon terebratum
CCTGGCGATAGTTGTAGTAGCCAGCTATCCGAGGTTTACCCATTTTGGTGTTGCGTTTTAAGTGGGTATACCTCCTTGTTGTCGGATCGTAACAGGGGTTCTTTGGCAGGAAATCCGGGGGTTAAGATGCTTACCTAGGCATAGGGAGATTCTCATATATATGTCGCGCCTCTAGCGCAAGGAAGCTGAGAACCCCTTGCATAGCAAGAGGGTCTTTCCTTATGCTCCTAAAATTCCATCGAGTCCTCCGAAATATCCTCAGCCTCTCCTCCATAACTATAACCCATAAACGGATCCGGGTCGCTCAATGGCCTGGCCCAATCCGGTATTGACCTCGGAGAAAGTTCTGGGGACATAGAGGCGCTCTGTGCGTTGGCACAGTCATCATTTAAAATCTCATAATCAACTGCCCGTTCGTCGTCAAACTCGTCATCGTCATCGGAATCGGAACTGGAACTCTCGTCGTCTGAGTCATTTGTTATGACATACCCATCTTCGAACATACTCCAATCGATCATAGATGACTCAAAAGTCGAGAGCTCTTGTGTCATTCCATCGACTATTTCCGGCTTGTCTAAGTCTGTCGATTCGTAGAGACGTTCATCATCTTCATTCCACTGTATGTGGTTTTTCAACACCTTGGCCACGGTATTGTGTCCTTCTCTTATTGCGAACTTGACAGCTCGTATAAATTGTATCCTATGTTGTTGTGAATCGGGGACATCTGTTAGGCGTGAAAGAAGTAGCTTCGTCATGTCTAATCGGCCCCTTTCTGCGGCTCCTTCGATGGCGGTTCTCCCCATAACACGTGCTCGAGGAGCATTCACCATGGCTCCACAATCCAAAAGCATACGAGCCATGCCGATATGACCATTGATGGCAGCAATCTGTAAACAGGTTGCTCCCCGCGTGCAACCTGGGGGAGCATTGATATCAGCACCAGATTCTAGCAACTGACTAACCACAGTCATGTTGCACTTTTCTATGGCAGCCTGTAAAGGTGTCCTGGAGGGTAACGATGTATGGAGCTTATCGCGCCATGGATAGACTAAGCCGGGATTTTCATTAGCATCAATCCCACCATCGAGAAGCACCTTAACCAGCCCTGGCACCCATAGAACTGCAGCCACAAGCGGTGATGGATTGATCGTTTTTCCAGTCAAGCTGCCGTCCTTCAGTCGAGCTTGGATGACCTGGGCTAATGCAGAGGGGTACTTCATGTATGAGCCCCCGCCAAGACGGTCGAACTCTTCGCTATCGTAACATGCGCCAAGCTCTAGAAAGTATCTAAGAGCGTAGTCAACTTCAAATTCTTTATCAAACTCCTCAGAGATCTCGAGGATGTGAATTGTTCCCGGTGTCCTGTAGTCTTGCCATCGTATATCACTGTATTGCGATCTTGATGACGACTATTGACAAACACAAGAGTTAGTTTACTTGGATTCAGGTGGCTTAGGGGAAGTGATAAGTTTCATTACACACTCACTGCCATAAGATGTATTAGTATCGATCTTTCAACTGGGGTATGGATATAATAGTCTAATAATAGCGAAAAAGAAAGAGAGGAACGAATGCCGCGTGATAGCATTGGAAGTTAAATACATAAACTCGTGAAGAGAAGGATTGAAAGATTGCAATGACTAACCCGGATGGATTTCAAAAATTCCCTCGGTGTTCTTTTTTATCAAGAAATCTTCATCAACATATAAATAAAGATCGAATGTCCAAGGACCTGGGAGAAATCTGGGATCAGAAAGGATATAGCAAAGTTGCGAATCTTGATTGAAAACTGCAATAGCTAGTGCGGCGAGTTCAAAGGCATCTCTTTTCATTGTCGTTCTCCGTGAAACTAGCCGTTCTACCACAAAGATATGCTGTTTTGAATTCAAGGCAAAAAGGGTTGCCTCAAATAAGCAGCGAGAGTCATACATTGCATGCTGCAATGCAGTTGATGCCTCATTGACGTTGCGAGTCAATAACGCAATTTCTAGGGATAGTGTGGAGTTTGTAGTTGTTGCTCCCTTTTCCAGAAGTAGCTCGATGATGTCGATATCTCTAAATTCGGCGGCAAAAGAAAGTTCATCACCCTGAAACTGCGCCCCGGCTTCGAATAACATCTCTAGAATATGAATATCCCCAATCGCGATAGCATCTGTCAGTTCGGAGCCAGAAAACAGGGATTGATGTTGTAATAGAAGCTCTACAACTTCAATATTTGCACAATATAAAGCCTCTGTCAAGGGGGCCCTTCTAAATGGGCACGAGTTATAATTTAAGTTGACATTGGCCCCCGCGTCCAGGAGTTTCCGAATAATACTACACGATTCGGATTGTATTGCGATCGGTAATGCCGCGTTTTGGATGCTCGGATTGACTCCATGTTGCAGCAAAATATCGACTGCGTATTTGTTTCTCCAACGGCACGCAAATTCCAAAGGTGTCCAACCGATATCACGACAAAGTCTGTTTGGGTCTGCGCCGACATCCAATAAAAACTTCAAGTTCTCCAATTGCTTGGTCGCCATACATAGAGCTGAGGGGAGCAGCATATCCTTAATTAGAGGCGACTCCAGCGTCGGGTGAGCCCAGTTCTCTCTTGCGGCGCTAATAAGCGACAGCATCTCTGTACTACTTTCAGCAGCCGCTGTAAACATTAGAGGACTGATATTTTCGCCTCTCTGTAATAGCTTTTTGACTAGGAAGAGGTGGTTTTGATGAATTGCCAACCACAGCAGGTCCATCCCGAATCGTTTTCCCAGGCATCGGTCGAGATCAGCTCCTTTATGCAGCAGTAGCTTTATCAGACTTGTTGATTTAGCCGAGGAAGATCTCATCGTCGCATATTCTAAGGGTAACGGGCTCTGGTCGCTTGCTCGTACATTCGGGTCTGCTCCTGCATCAAGCAGAACTTGGCAGCAATCATTGCTCCCACGGAAGCTTGCGAACTGAAGAGGAGTGAGGCTTATATTTACGTTGTATTTAAATTGGTCATCAAAACGAGCATGAGGTTTTTCGGGGAGTATTATGGTAGCTCGACGCAATATAACTCGCTCAACGTCCATACCTCCACTCAACACCCAACGTAGAATGTCGGAATCATCTGTTTCCAATGACTTTCGTAGAAATGTGTCCTTTAAAGCCTCGCTCGTCTCGTCAGATGCGTTCATGAGCCAGTGTATGCTTTCTTTGGTCAATATCCCAGAGCTGCGCAGGATGTCCACGGGGTCTTGGCGTAAAGGAGCATTCGTCAATCTATAAAGCTCGGATTCCATATTATTCGATAGAAGATAGACAGCTAATTTCAGTAGCTCTATCGATGCAGACTCATGCGCTCCCGTCAATAAGATTTCGGCGCTTGCCACATGTTCGCCTTGGTAGGTTTCAGGAGACAGGAGGTCCAAGTAGTTGGACACTTTATCGATCGATTGCCCAATGGAGATAGACGCATCACGGCAGACCCGAATTGCGGGTATTGCGGGTATGACGGTGCCTTCTCGCCCCCTTTGTAAATCATTTAGGGGTGATGTAGGAACATCTGCCCGTAAAAGGTGAGCTGTAAGAACCCCTAAATATCTTTGTTAGACTATCTCTTGTACGGTACCTAAGTAGTGTATTGTGCACCATTTTCTAGATACCTGAGAATTTCTTTTCGAAATTGAACCATGGTAAATCGCCTGGCCATGCATTCTTCCATATACTCAAAGGTGGTGGCGTTCGCAAACGTAAAGGTGTTGTCTCACGAGTGGGTATCTGGCCCTCAGATTCTGATGGATTTTCTGTTAACTTTGCTTCTCAGAGCTACATATATGGGATAATACTTAATAGGTATTTGTCGGCGAGGGTTGGAGGAGTGCGCGACCTAGGAGCAGGTAGCGATCTGAATGTACCAGAATACATGACTTGGCTCTCTTTTCCTTGCTTCGCTCTTCTCTCGATCGCTCTCCGGGTCGATTCCTGTTTGGCCTTATCGATTTTCTGACGATAGTTCCATCGATGACAACGGTATTCATACATGCGCGGCCTATATAAAAGATTTTATTAGTGAAGGGAGCAAGGCGGGATAAATTAACCTACCGTTTAAAGAATTGGTAATGCTTCGCCATATGTCTCGCAACTTCTTCTGGGGACATGTTTTGAACAATGTATAGTCGGTGGATGATCTTTCTATAAACTTCCCACTCCTTCATTTCATCCCGATGACGGTTTGACACAGGCATCTTGACTTATTGTTAGCTGCTTTGCAATCGAGGTGGATATTCTTTACTGGTTCGATAGGTAGGCACATAGAAGCTCGTGGCCTGGAAAAGTGATATTTAGGTAGTTAAGTCTGGTGTGGAAGGTTTCGAGATGTCGAGAAAATCATTTGGGGGCTACCTACCTTCAATATGTAGGTAAGTCAGGAGGTAGGTCGTAGAGCCCTCCGGACGCATATGCAGTCGTAACCAAACCATGCTTCCTAGCTGCCAAGTTTTATTGATTCCCTGGTGCGATTGGATGATAGACAAACCCCAAAGGTTATGATTGGGCAAAGAAAGATGTCCCGCACTACCTTGGCTACTAGGTATATAATTCCCCAGCAGGATACTTGATATATGATTGGTGTAGACAGAACACAAAGCCTTATGATTGGAAAGTCAGCAGCAGCGTAGCAGTGAGGCGAGGCAGTGGTGGAAGGCGGTGTATGTGAATAATGTGTGATTGGTTTAGACAAAACCCAAAGTGTTCAATTGTCCTTATGTCCCTAGATAGAAGTTGTCGGGTCTTAGGGGTAAGTAGAGAGGTATCAAAGTACTTAGGTACGTATCAAATAAAACATTCCGGACTCGCGTCTGCAAAGCCTCAGATGAAATTGTATCAACCTTTCCAAAAAGTACTTAAGACTGGAGAGCTCGAGTTCGCTGGCCTTTACAATGCCTTCTTTTCTTCAACCTACTTATCTACCTCTGTACTATATACCTACTAGATACATGTTCATTGAAATCTTATGTGATTTCTCCTTACATCGCTCGGAAACAATGCCACTTCTGGGATTTTCGAAAATCTGTTGATGCCGAATCCCGAATAATACAACATCCTCATGATATTGTCAGTGGAAGCTATCGTTGCGATACTTTCGCTTTTTGTCGCAATTCCCCCAACGATTCTCGTCCTGGTAACATGTATTAGAAGTCGAAGAAATTCACGTACGAGGCAACGTAAGGAGACTAAGCTAAGACCTTTGGAGAGAATTGTATGAGCTAATTCGAAACATAGATGCTTCTATTCACCAACTACGTGCGCTACAACGAATGCAACACTTACGAACTATACGGCGTTTGATTATAGAAATTGGTCGCTTGTTTGAGGACGAGGCCAGAAATGAAGAAGACGTATGAAAGTTATTACAAAATATTCACCTTTATGCACCAGGAAATTTATTAGGGTACCTGATTTCCTTCAATCCTCTATTCCTTATACAGCTAGTAGCTTAGATATACAAGTTCAATTCCTGGAAGATTCCTCAGATTGTTTTGTGTTTCATGGTTCAATTCTTTTACCATCTCACCTACAGCGTCTTCGAAGTGGAGCGTGACGCCGAGCTGGTCGAGCTGGTCCGGGTGGACGACGAGCTTATTAATCCGGCGACCACCAACAAGCCACCAAACAGGCAACAACCAAGTATTGCGATGTGATACGATTAAGTGGCTACCTAAATATGTGATCTAGATATCTTGATGTGAAATTTACTCTGTCAAAATAACTATATAGGTGTCTGGAGTTGGTTCGAGACTTGACCAGGAGTCTCTAACATTGTCCCAGTCACTTTAATCGGGATTCTTGACCATAGAGCAACACCGTCCAGAGTGGTTGTTATGATTGCCATCTATATGAAATCCGTCTTTCTTGACTAGGATCTCCTTTTACTTAGACACGACTCCGTCCCACCCTTTCTCATCCTCCTTCATCTACCCACGAGCCGGTTTACCAATGGCACTCCAGATGGCACACGCGAATTCGTTAATATCCTTAACAGACATGAATATGGATAAGACTACCTACCTAGTACCTATATACATCACCACTCAGACAATGTCCAACCCTAACCCTAGTTCCTACCCTATCCTTATCCCTATCCCTATCAACACCCCTCCCTTCCTATCTACCTAACTATCCCTCATCAACGCCGTCCTAAGCGCCAACGGCATAACCGCCGTCGCCCTCCCATCCTTACCCAAGGTAAACACGAACTGATCCAACGGCATATCAGCATATACCGCCGCCGTCTGACTAACCCAAGTCCCACAATTCGTCGAGAACATGGCCCCGCTCCGATCCGGCAGATCCAAGTTCTCCACCACGGCCTTGAACGCAACCTTCCTGGACCCGTCCTCGGCAACCGCGAACTCGAGGCCCGTGGGGTAGAGCCGGATCGACGGCCCCGTGACGTTGTAGTTCAGCGTATACCGCACGGCGACAGGAACCATGTCCGTGCCGTTGCTAACCCACGTCTCGGCCCCGAGCCCGGGGCGTGAGGCGTCCGTGCGCAGCACTAGCGTGCTGTTTAGCCCCTCACCCGCCGCCGCTGTGTACGTCCCCGCGTAATTCGTCCCCGCCTCCTCGCGCGCCGCGTCCTCGAGCGCGGGGACCAGTGCGCGTCCGATGGTATCCGCGATATCCCAGTTCGCGTTGCCGGGCCAGCCACCGGCGAGCAGCGCCACGATGCCGACGTCGTAGTCGGGGAGGAGCACGAGTAGGGACATGTACACGTTTATGCTGCCCGCTTTGCTGTACGCGTCGACGACGCGGCTGCTGTCGCTTAGGGGGATGCGGCGGATGCCCCAGGGAGAGCTCACGCCTTCGTGGATATCTGACGTTAGGGCTATGGGATTGAGCCAGCGCCGTGTCTGTGCGGGGGAGAGCAGGGTGTGCTGGAAGATGGCACGCCCGAGGCGTGAGAGGTCGTTTGCTGAGGAGTACATGTTACCGGTTCTTCCGCGTCGTGTCAGTTTAACCTAGGCAGATAAGACGACTAGAACGGGGGTATAAAGGGGGAAGAGAGCGTACGGGCTTGATTCGCCAAGGCTATACGACCAACCGTCTTCTTGTCCTTCGGGAATGACACCTAAACCATCGTCTGGCTTTTGGTAAAATGTTTTCTGGAACTCAAGCTTGTCGATGATGTCGCTCTGTAACATCAACGCAAACTGCTTTTGCGTTATGGCTTCGAGCGCATATGCCAAGATTTGGTACCCCATATTTGAATATCCGGCCGTCCAAGAAGGTGAGAAGGAGGGAGGGACGTTGGCTAGACCAGTAAAGAACTCTATGCGTAGGCTTCTATTAGAGATTTTCTCGTCACTTCACTTCAATTCCCCAACATTTAATGAAGGGGCATTCGAGAATACATGATGTTGTTACTTACCAGCTCGAGGGCACTTTGTCGCCTCGCCGCAAATTGGAGTTTCGTTCCGTGGCGCTGGAGGGAAGCCCTTGGATTCGAGCACAGTTTGGTTGTTCTCTTGTGTCAACTCCCCTTCAATGGCATCTATTGATTTCATTTCTCAATCTTAGCTCGGCAACTTCCAGGTTCACTTTTCCCTGAGTCCACATATCCCTTCCTCCGCCTTCTCGGCTTCTTCTTTTAACTCAATGTACTTACAGTCTCTCACGATTCCTGCCAAATGGCTTGCTAGGTCCTGCAGCGTAATACTATTCCAGTCCACGTTCATAACGGGATCGTACTGGGCTTTCCCAGCCAACAACTCCAGCTCGGGAACCCATTGCGTCACTGGCGTATTCCAGTATGTGTCGCCCGCCTCGATAAGGAACGTCAATATCGTGAATATCTTTGTGATACTCCCAAGTCGGAACACGGTATCGCCATCCACGCTCTTCACTCCTGGTGTATCCGCCGTTAAGAGGTTAGTCGCAGTATGATAGTGGCTCCAAAGCGGTGTATCATCTGTATCGGAAGCTGAGAATACTTGAATCGACCATGAAGTGCCATTCGGGTTGGTCGCAGGGTCCGAAGCTCGGGCGTTGAACGTCGCTGTCATGTTTGCGATCGCAGTCTTTATGGCATCTGATGATGCGAGCGAGGTCGGCTTCGGGAACGCTGGTCCAGGGTAAGGACAGTTCGGAATCCCGCCCACCGGGGCGATCATGATGGCGTGCGTAGCGAGCAGCAGCGCTGCCGCGGAGGGAGGAGCCTTCATGGCGACGAGATTGGTACCCTCGAGTAAAACTGAGGAGTATAATTACCTAAGAAAGTATCAGAAGGAAGGAATGGACAGTCTTAAAGGGGCGTACGTATACGGACCAACTGCAAATTGACGCGTCACCAAATGCCACGAGGCAAGATCACCTTAGAATCTTTTATCACTTGGTTCTCGGTCATGAATCAGGTACCTGGTAGTATCGAGATTGCTACGTCTGGGCATACGTCCTAGGTCCCGGGGGTCAGGCTTATATTACGACATTGGGATCTTCCGGTTCCTGTGTGCAACCCGTTCATTCACCCGAGCACGTGGCTCTATAGGTATCTTTCATCAGGAACTCACTCTGACCATGTTAGTCGAAGTTCACCGATAAGCATGTTGATGTCGGACTTAACACGATCCTCTCCTAAATTCTTATGTGGAGGATCAACGAATCTGCTGTCTCTCCTCCGTACGGTTGAGTGTTCTATTTGTTCATCTACTATTCCCCTTTCCCTCCCTACTTTAGAAAGATCTCAACGTTTTTTTTTTCCTTAGAAGATACGTCTTGACCTAGATGATATGATACCGACCAGGTTGACGATTAGACACATGCCAGTAGGTTAAGCAGATTTATTTCACCTACCATTTTTGTCCGCGGGGCTTATCTCTGGAATCGCGCTCTATTAGGTATAAGTAGGTAGATCGTCATGATCTTGGTACTAGCGGGACAAGGTATACGACGCTCCGGGATCAGCGGCGCCGGCGCCGAGTGTCCTGATACGTAGAATGGCTTCAATGGCGCGATGTTGAGTTAGAGGTATCTATGTTCTGGAAGACCGATGAGAGTATTAGTCTAACGGATGAAAGATCTCTTTGAGTCACAATTCCATTTACAAACCTCTAAATTTGATCAGGTTGGATAGGGAAAAAATCAAGCTAAATCAGGTTCACATGCTTCCAAACACCACATTTTTCGCGATATTAATATCCGAAAACACGCAAAGCTCTCCGTGGGCTATCGCGAAACATTGCTACCCTCCGGTATGTGCACACCGTCGACGTTGCATGGTTACGACGTTGATCTTTTGCCTGAATGCGGACCGTCCGATCATTTACGGCATTGGGTCGATTCGAAGGAACGGGATCGCAGCACTCTTATATCAACCGCATCCATCCCGCAAGACGGGATCCCGGACGCAGAACTACCACCTACCAACCTGGTATCCAGTCTGCCGATGATATGCTTGTATAGCCATTCTAAATTGAGCGAGCGGCAGACATATGTGAATGACATTGCGCGCGGTACTGCCAAGGTGTCTCAGAAGCATGTATGCGCACATTTCATATATTGTCCCGTGTGAAAGTGACCCTATGCCGCCTTGATTCTTATGATTACTTGTCCAAAATGAGCTTCCCCCCAATCTGCTCTCCCACCGCGAATGTTACTTACGTAGCTGTTATGACGTTATGTGCCTTACCTCGTATACATAAATCGCCGAGCGAGCCTCCTAGACGGATAGGAGCTATCTGATTACCTAGGAAACCTATATTAAACTACAATTTTCGCCTTGCATAGGACGTGTAGATGAGAAAGTTGGTGCATATATTAGTAAGTATGTATGTGTGAATGAGTTGGTCAAGATACGCAATATACGATATCGCTCTAAAAGAGAGAATACACAATCTTGCAGTTCGTCCGAAAGACCGGGGCCGACGAGTCTCAATGTATCCATCAATCATATTGCAAGCCCACATTCACCCAGCTAAGCAATTCTGAACAATCAATCCCTTCATGAGGTACATTACTATCTAACTACCTACTCGAGATCAACAAATCGCGTACGCGATAAACAGGTATCTATCTATCTTGCCTTAAGCCAAAGCGGCTGGCTCCACGAACATAAATCGACGACACCCATTCCCGTTTCCGTCCGTCCCTTAACGCCGGCGGGGGTATGTAGAGTAAAAAAGCGCCGGGCACTACCCGACGCTGGTAAAAAGACGTGATCTCGTTAAACCAAATAACACAGTCGCGCATTAGTTCGTTTCTAGTAGGGAGAATTGACGACGTCGTCCTTGCCAAGCTTATACCGCCCGCTCTCCCGTGTGCCGATTCGAGCGGAGCTTCGTCGCGGTACGAAGTCACCGGCAATGCTTTCTCTCGTGGGCCTCTTGAGATGCTGCTTTCCAACCATGTTCACCCAGTTGGGCAAGGTGACGATGACGTTTTGATCAGTGCCGAATTTGAAGTCGTCCGCTTTGACGTTATCCTCGTAGCGTTTGATGATGTAAGGCGATTTAGAACCACGAATGACCTTGTCAAGGTTCCAGTCGATGATGTATGGTCCAGTTGCAGTGATAATGGAGGTCTCCTCATTCGTCTTACTTGTATTGAATCGAGCAGGCGTGAATGAGACGCCCTTGCCGGTTTCGTGGTGGAATTGAGCGACATGCTCGGGAGTCAGTGCGAGGCGACGAGGCTGAGGCTTAGAATCCGCAGCAAATGGCTTTTCGAAACCTAACTTGCCTTCGTTTTTACCAGACTTTTGCAGCGCGTCGATGAGTAGTAGATACGTGCGACAAGTTCCTAGTACCCAACGACCATCCGCAGATACGTCAAGACCGATGATAGGTTCGCCAAGAGCCGGGATGACGGTCTTCGCGTTGATACCTAGACGATCAAAGAGCCTAATATCACCCTTGTTGGAAGCAACAGCTACGTAGCCCTTCTCCGTGGTAGACACCGACGAAAAATCATTCTTGGACACGTACTGCTTGAGTTGGGAGTCGACAAGCTTGTTGCCAGATAGACGTGGGTCAATGCGGAATAGCGCATTTCGGGAGATACCTAAGAATGTTGGCTCGTGTGTCATCTGTGCAAACTTGTTCTCTGGTGCGAAAGTGACAACTGGAATATCATCGTGGACGTTCCACTCGTCAACCACCTTTCCATACTCAAGGTCCATGCGATATAGCTTGTTGGGGTCCGTGTCGTTCTGCAGAATCAGGTTGCGATCTTCATTGTGCAACATGACCTTTTTAGGGACGAAAGAAGCGCCCTTGGGTGTCTCGACTTTAGATATATTGGTGGTGAACTCCAGATGATTCTTAGGCGTATGTTTGAACACTCCAATTTTTGGACCTCGAACGACGAAAGAACGATCATGTTTGTAGCCAACAGCTAATGCAGAGTTTGTGTAGGGGTCTTTCGGCGCAGTCTCGACATCCTCTTCCTCTTCGTCGCTGTCGTAGTGTTCGCTACGCGGCGCGTCGTCTTCTGCCTCCTCCTCTTCAGGCTCAAGCTCTTCTTCATCCTCTTCCTCAATCGGGGCATCTTCCATATTCAAGTCTTCAAAAGCATCTAAGACATATTGACGGTCTTGCTCTTTCACCTTATTCCACTTGGTTTCGTTCAGCTGTTCCCAAAGTGCTCTCATCAGACCATCCTGAAATGTTTCTAGGGTCTTGTTGTCTTTGAACCTCAATAACCAAGAATAGGCGGAGCCGTCATTTGTAAATTGGTTGAAGATGAAGGAAAGGAATTCAAAATTGAAGACCGGATTAATATCAGCAATGACCGGAATGCCGAGCCACTGTTTGTCTTTGCTAGCAATGTGCAGCCAGTAGTTCCAGTTGCCAATATCTGACACCTGGGCTGTGACGGATGGGTCTTGAAGGACGAAGGCTCCCGAGGGAAAGTCGTAGAAGTGGAGCTCGCCGATTTCCATGGACAGAATTTCGACTGGCTCAGGTTGGGTCGGTGCTTCGGGAGGCCCCTTCTGCTTAGAGGACTTCGTCTCAATTTCTTCCTCCTCATAAGCTTCTGGTTCTGGTTTTGCCAGGACAGACGAGGTAGACGGGATGCTATCCCTCTTAGCGCCAACGTTTGCCTCGTTCTTTAGCTGGAACATGGCGTCGGATGATTCGATAGATCGTGCTAGAGTTGGGCTGTGAATTGGGCTAGCCTGAGGAATAGGTTGCTCTTCGAAATCGAACTGCTCAAGATCGGCCTCGGAGGCGGTTGAATGTGGTTTTCTGTACTTGCGCTCGTATTGACACTGTTTCGCGACACGTTCAAATGCACCAACTTGCGCAGATTTAATCGAGGGGTCGCAGACAAATTCGTAGACGTCACCGACGTCTCCGCTCAAATCCTTCCAAGCGATTACGTTTTGCGATCCTTCTCTAATTTCCACGCGGAAGTGAAGAGCTTCGTCAAGGAGGAATGTCTTTTCGTCTTTCTCGGCGGCGAGGGCGTTTAGTTCTTCGTCTTCACCTTCCTCGTCGGCTAACTCAGCCTCGCCTTCTTCGTAAACCCGTTGTATGACAAGTTGATATTGGAAGTCTTGACCGGTTCGACGAATACGAGCGGTAGCGTCTTTGAAGATGAGTTCGGAGTATCCCTTTGGCGATAGAGGTCGGACTAGGTAGAGTTGACCTTGAGGCAGCTCTATCATAGACTCTTGGCTGCCTGTGCCGAAGATGAACTTGCCAACTATTTATTTATGTTAGTGGTATGCCCGTGCTAATTTAAAATATGAAATACTCCGCAGACTACGAAGTATGGGTATGGTGGGCATTTCCAAATTTGTTCGTGTTAATTTCAGGTTCCAAACAAAGTTCAAGACAACATTCTAGACTCTACCAAAGCTACCAAAGCGCTGTTTTGGGAACTGTTTTGGGACAAGACTGGCAACGAGGGGTAAGTTGAACCACTTACCATTTTTGAGGACAAACATATTGTCCAAATAAAGGCTGATCCTTCAAAGAGAGGTCGGCCGATAGGAAGCGAGGAGAAGTATGATGGAGGGAAAATGATGTTCATGTACAAAATCAACAAAAAAAAAAGAGGGAGAGAACCCAATTTGTAGGAGACAGGGATCTCGTCGCGCTTGCCAGTCAACACCAGATCTTGTGTGTATGATTCCTTGGTTTTTTTGGTGATGGTAGGTGGGTGGGAAAGTCCTGCGTCATAACTTGAACCATGGAAGGTAATCTTACTTTCCCTCCGTTTGCCTGGCTGCCTGGGTAACAGGTAGATAGGGCTTGAAAAGTGGGGGGTAAAGTGGCGTTGAGGATACACGCTGTGGCGTCACTACTGCGACGCCACCACTCTTTTCATTAGGCGACATCAATGATTTCTGGCTTTAATGCAGCAACCCGTTAGCGACAAGGATCACATGGTTACAATGGGTTGTGTAACAATTGTGGAAGTCGCGTTTCTGGTTTCTGCTTCTGTCATCCATCCATCCTGCCATATCTGAAACAACTTACGGGTAGTAGCTGCCTTCATGTGATCAATTACATCATCACGTGCGTAGAATGCCCGTGTAGTACCCAGTCAACCAGTCTGCCAGTACATAGTACAGCATGTGATAATGGATCAAGTTAAAACATAAATCTTCGATATTTTCAATCAAACAAACGCCGTTTAAGACCATCGAATAATGAGGTCCCTACCTAATAGTACCTACCAACACCTTCACCCACCTACGATTCCTTCCTGATTCAATCCTTGTACAAGTAACCAAAAGTATCATACCACTTGGTAACCAACTCATCGCCCAATCCCGCTCCGATTGTCTCCTCTCCCTTCTCCAGCTTCCCAGAAATCTCATTCATAAACTCTTCTAATGATAGAGCATCGGGGTTGTTCTCCTTGGAGTTGTCATTGGGATTTTCTCGTTCCCGGTGAAGGGCAGTCGAGACAGTCGGTGGAACAATTTCGACAACTCGGACCTTCGTATCCTTGAGCTGCGACCTCAGTGCCATAGAAAAGAAGCGGAGGAAGCTCTTGGTGCCATTGTACACGGGGTTGATCATCGAAAATGGCACGAATCCCAGGACGCTAGTTACGTAGATAACGAGAGCATGCGGCTTGGATTTGAAGTGAGGCAATAATTCTACCGCGAGGTGCAGCGGGCCGCGAATGTTGATGTTTATCTCATTATCGGCCTTCGAGAGGAAGTCTCCCGGCGTCTGCTTTAGCACTTGCAGTGGCCTTTGCACCCCGGCATTGTTGACTAAGCAGTCAAGATCCGGGTGTTCTTTGATAATTCGGTCAATGAAGGCTGGAATATCGGCGATTGAGCCAGTATCCAGAACATAATACCCAACGGCTCCTATCTCCTTCGATGTAGCTTGGAGATTGGACTCCGTTCGTCCAGCAATGATGACCTTTTTTCCTTTCGATATAAAGTACCGCGAGATCTCTTTTCCGATACCCCCACCTCCGCCTGTGACAAGGGCACAGTTGAAGTTCAAAAGATCTGGCGCCATCGCGACGAAAATAACAATGTTAACGCACTTAACAATGAGAGTATACCTCTGATTGCTTGAAGATACTAGTTTACGACATCTGGCTGCGTTCTTATTAAATGGAAGCACATCTCTATTTCCGGGATCTTTGGGAATATTATCTACCCGCCTATCCATAACCTACGCCATTGGGAGATTGCCGTAGAGTCATTCATGCATTAGTCAATTCCTCAGAAAACTGGCAAAAGTCTGGTGTTTACTTGCGATGCAGGTCGAAGCTTATCACCGATCACATTGATCTCTGTACGAATCTCGGAGATATCCCCTGTCAATATTAGTAATTGCTATAGACGAGTACAGACTACCTACTAATCTCAATAAGCAGTCTGACAGCAGGCTTTCCGTCTTCGGAGCTAGGACTCGCCATAGCACCCCTAGGAATAGAAACCTTTTATCACAATTCATCCATATCTAATTCGGAGTCACCTATCTATTGATGTCTTCACACACGAGGATCTGTTTATTCGTCAGGAGTTCGTTAAGTTAATAATCATGTTGTAATTATCCAGCTTCATGCCAATGCCACCGGTAATGTCTTGTTTCCCTCTCGTCTAGAGGATAGGTATTTTCGGCATTTGTCAAGTTGTCGAGTAGAAGAACAATTCTTTCTTTCGTTTACAGAGACATGGTATAGCTGAGAGCTGAATATGAATAATCGTCAGGCGCAGCTTCTCATGTGGTTCTTGTCTGAGTATCTAATACTTAAGCAGAGCATATTATCCTGAGGGATACGATAGGGGGCCACGGGCTTATCTGAAGAAGGTTCCAGTAAGGCCCATGTATCAAACAGGGCTCGGATCAACTACACCAACTACACCAAGACCTTGAGTGTAGTGGGTGGATTATAATCCACCAAATACCCTCAGTGTGGTGGATTAGCGT
>MU386098.1:0-15253 GCA_022497145.1 Rostrohypoxylon terebratum
ATCACATTTGACCTCTACAATTACTGTTACCTTAAAATCAAGACCCCCTTATGAAGCTATACTTACTAAGCCTAAGTATAGGTTCGTCACATATAAATAATAGATATTATTTAAATAATAATTAATAATAACTTAAAAGCCGTTATAATAAAATACGTATTTTTTAATGTATTATTTTACTTATGATATTTAATTTTTAAAGATATATATACGTATTATCCTTTTTTAAAGGTATATTTATATTTTATCTTTTAATACTTTTAAATCGTTATAATATAATTTAATTATAAATCTTTTATATGATTTGATGGATTTCTTCTAATCGCAGCTTTTTTTTAAATTTATTTATAAATATATTTAATATATTTAATAAATTATTAATTTTAAAGAAATTATATTTTAAATATTAAAAAAACTATTATAACCATTTAATTTTAATATTTAATTATATATTATAATAATTTAAGTTAAAAGTTTAAATAAGTTTTAAGTTATAACATTTATTCGTTATTTGTAAAGCATTATTTCTTTTATATTTTTTATTATAATACGTTATTTTAACGTTTTATATGTATGTTAAAAATAAAGCGTAGTTATGTGTAATATAAAGTTTAATAGTGGTGGTAATATTTTAAAGGCGGTGTATATATTATACTTAATTAAGGTTAATTTAAAGTTATATCTTTATTTACATTATAACCGTAAATCTTTTTCTTTTTTACTTTTTAACTTTAATATAATAATTATTTTTATTTAATTAATAAATTATAATGTTTACTTTAAAATGTTTAACTAATTCTTAACATTTTTATTAATTTTTTTAATTTTATTATTACTTTTAAAATATAATAAAATAATAAGTTTAAATATAATATTATACTTTTAATTTTAAATAATAATTTTATTATTTATAAAACTTAAAATATTATTAAATATTTTTTTTTAAAAATATTTAAACGTTTTATTAATTTTTATTCATAAATAATATAACGTAATAATTTAATGTTTAATTGTTTTTATTCATAGTTTTTTTATTAATTACGTTAGTTATTTATTTTAATATAAAAAAAGTTTAAACTTTTTATTATTATAAAAGTTTCTTTTTTAAATTAACTTAAATTTCATTATATTTTATAGTTTTAAAAAAACAATGTTAATATATTTTAACTTTAATTCATTATTATAAAATTATATAATAAAGGTTATATAACTTTAATATTATTTGTTAATTTTTATTAATAAAATTAATATTTTATAAAAAATATTAAAGATTTTTTTAATTTAATAATATATAAAATTACACGGTGAGGTGCGAAGTTATTTTCGTATTAAAACCGGATTAAATTAAAATTAAAGTATGTAAATTATAATTTTTTAAGTATTTATAAGGTTTTATTTTAATTATTATAAAGTTTTTTTTAAAAATATAAAAGTTTAATAAAAAAAACTTTTAAAAAATAAAATATATTTATAATTAAAAAATATTTATAATTAAAGTTTTATATTTTAAAATATTTATTTATAATAGTTTTATATAATTAAAATATATAAATAATACTTTTTAAATAATTAATTAATTTTTATTAACATTTCATAAACTTTATAAAAAAGTTTATTTATTTTTTATTTTATTTTATAATATATTTAATAGTTAAAAAATAATTATTTTATTAATAAAGATATAATTTATAACTTATTATACAAATAATATCAAAATCTTAATAATAAATTTAATAAAAGATTTTATTTTTTCATTAATTAATAAAAAAAACATTTAATTATTATTTATTATATAATAAACGTTAATTTTAAGTTTCTTTTAATTGTTACGATCCAAAGATACGACCACCGGAAGAAGTAATAATCCGAAGGTCACGTGACTGAAACGATGAATCGACGAACTCACCATTAGTTCCCATCGATTCATTCCTCTACCAGCGAAGGAGAGTTAATATATAAAGAATCGAAATTTCCTATTGTATTTAGTTTTAGTTCTTCAGCTTTCAATCTAAGTATTCAGACCGCACTTGAATATAGAGTCCCAGGAAATCTCTTTTACGAACAGAATCGTCAACCCTACAGTATTGTTACCTTAAAACCAAGTTCCCCAGGGTACGTATCCGCTCTACGAAGTCAGTTAGACAGAGGTAGTAGACGGGTTCGTAACAATATTAAATATTAAACAATTTTATAATATATTATATATAATAATAATTTAATCATTAATTATTATATAATAATAACTTTAAAATTAATTTAATTAATTAAAACGTATATTAATTATATTATTATATATATTATTTTTATAAAAAACCTTAATTACATAAAAGTGGTTAAAAAACACGGTTTACGTGTTTCGGAACAACGTCGTTCCTTAATTAAGTAGCCTTAACCATTTGACAACCTTCGAAACTTAAGCACGTGTCCGTTTTCTCATAAAACGTGATAAAACAATCACATTCCTTTTTCTCTTAACATCATGTGCGGGGAAATAAGTTTGTAACTTCGTACTTTACCTTGTATTTCTAGTCTAGCGGCATTGTAATGTCTTGTAAGTTATAACCCGCTCTCAGCCACTCCTTCCTTCATATGGGAGAGGGGGAACCATGACCAGCATAGGAGATAGGACTATGCCTTGCATATCGGGAGTATATCCTTGACGCCTATCAGCAACCCTTGGATGGCTAGTGGTGCATAATACCACAGAAAAGCCGGCGAGAAAGCATGGTGTTCTCAATACGGAAGGCGGTTGTTGTCATGAACGACGCCGAAGCTCAAATAAGCTTAATCAAGCTCATCCCGATGATCTAACTCGTGGCTCACTGCTGCTCACTGTTGCTTGGCACTCATTCATTGTGCGTGGCTTGTCTTGGACGAAGCTTGGTCACCTCTGCTACCTGCTGTCATTGGTCGTCTTATCACGATGAATGCTCCGTGCTTAATTTCGTTGCACCTGAGTAAATCCGAACCCCTGGAACTATACCACCCCAACCCAGGAGGTGCGCTCTCAGGTTGGGGTAGTACTACCGACCCTTATTCCGTATATCCTCTCATTGAACAGACGAAAGTGGACTCTCTTCTCGCCAACAAATAGAAGACTTAAGCTTGACCAAGCTCTTTCTAGGAGGTGAAGCTGTGATCGGCACTCGTTGTGCGGCCAGACTGGCAGACTGGCCGCCTAGGGCAGGGAATACTGTCGTCGACTTGCGTCCCTTACCCTTTCTATGACTCCCTTCCAACCTCACATGAGTTATTCACATGCCTCTGGCTGCTGGCAAGCCTGTCTGACAGCCAGATACTCTCTCTGGCAAGGATCTGCCATCATGAATAATACCGTGGCTTCGTATTCAAGCTCTCGATGCTTCAGTTCTGGCCGAGGTGCTGCTACGGAATAATATAAAAAGACCGGTTCTGCCTTGTATTGGAAGCCTACGTTCTCGTCCCCATACTGCTTAGATATAAGTAAAACTTCGCCTTTGACCACTACTACACTTGGAGTGTCGTTTTCATCCATCACTTAAAATGCGTACAGCTACTGCTCTTGCCTTGCTGCCTCTGGCACTTGCTGCACCGCCCTCCAGAAGGGATGCCCCCGCCCGGGTGGTCAAGCCTCGGGGAGCTCAGCTAGTCGATGGTAAATACATCGTCAAGATGAAGGGCAGTGTCACCACCGAGTCTCTGCACAACTCTATCCAAGCTATCTCCAGCGACGCCGACTTTGTATACAACAACAATGATTTCAAGGGCTTTGCTTCCAGCCTGTCGGCGGAAGAGCTCGAGGCTCTACGAAACAATGACAATGTAAGCTAAACACGGCGGAGAGCTTTCCATGTTTGATTACATTCTAACCATTTCTCTCCAGGTCGACTATATCGAGCAGGATGCTGTCGTCACCATCAAGGCAACGCAGGAGAATGCCGATTGGGGTCTTGCGCGCCTGTCCAACTCCAAGCCTGGCAGCACCACATACACCTACGACGATTCAGCTGGCGAAGGAACTTGTGCCTACGTCATTGACACTGGTATCGAAGTAGACCATGAGGCATGTGATGGCTGCATTCCCACCCTGTTAGCCAAGAACGGTAGACTAACCTTATACAGGAGTTCGAGGGCCGTGCCAAGTGGCTCGCTAATTACGCTGGTGACGGCGATGACACCGATGGCAATGGGCACGGCACGCACGTATCTGGTACCATCGGTTCCAAGACATACGGAGTCGCTAAGAAGACCAATCTTTTTGCGGTCAAGGTCCTTGACGCTAGTGGTTCCGGTACTAAGTATGACGTCTCTCTTCTCTCTTTGTCTCTTGTCTCTTCTGTGGCATACCCGGCATACCTAGGACCTAGGTTCTATGTCACTGAGCATATATATGGAAAGACAAATTTGACTAACTGAAACCGCAGCTCTGGTGTTATTGCTGGCATGGATTTCGTAGCACAGGATGCTGCAAGCCAGGATTGCCCCAAGGGTGTTGTTGTGAACATGTCGCTCGGAGGATCTACTTCTAGCGCGGTGAATGATGCAGCTGCCAGCATAGTGAACGCTGGTCTTTTCCTTGCCGTCGCGGCGGGTAATGAGGCCGCGGACGCGTCGACGTCCTCTCCAGCTTCCGAGCCATCAGCTTGCACCGTCGGCGCCACCACTAAGGATGACGAATTTGCTGAATACTCCAACTACGGCAGCCTTGTCGATGTCCTCGCGCCAGGGACCGATATTGAGTCGACATGGATCGGTGGAACGACGAACACCATCTCCGGCACTTCCATGGCCTCTCCCCATATTGCCGGTCTCGGTGCTTACTTCCTGGGACTCGATGCTTCGCCGGTGGCTGACTTGTGCGACTACATCGCCAAAACTGCCCTCTCCGGCGCCATCTCCGGAGTCCCTAGCGGTACTGCTAACTCGTTGGCCAACAATGGCCAGTCGTCTTAGAGCAGAGACCTTGGTGATGATGACGATGATGACGGCGACATGAGTAATCAGATGGTCGGGAGGTGTTTAGTGGAACTTTATAGGTAGTTGAACTGGTTTAATCATGTGGAATAGGGAATAGCTTGAGAGGTCGTGTATATAGTCGAGTATATTTTATTTTATCGTCAGTAACCGGATTACCTACCTCACTAATTAGCCCTGCGATCAGATTATCTGACTGTTCTTCACCCATGTCTCTACCTCTCTCACGACAACTCATTGTAAAGATCGATTAGTTAACTAGTGAGAGACCGCATTCGTATTACGGGAAACTTTGGTGTGCTTTGAAGGTAGTGACATAGTGGTCGTACTTCTACCACAGGACATCTGCTGCCTTTGTTACTACTACTCTAAGCATCCCAGCGCTCCTCTGACGACATAATCTTGAATCTAGTTAGCTAGGTTAAGTACTAGGTAGCCACACACACACACACACACACACACACACACACACACACATGCATATATATATATATATATATATATATATCTCGACAGATCTCTTGCAATTGAACTTTCCATTTTCTGCTTTTCACTTTGTACTTCAATTCGTCTCACCTTGGATAGGGATGGTCTCTGTTAAGACAAGATTGTTTAAAATACCAACTGTACTCACTGGGCGGTACCTAAGAGTTAAGTAAAATGCACAGCCTATACGAGCTATATTCCATAGGAGCAGAGCCGCATAGAGGTTAGTGAATATAGAAGTTCAATTACGTATATATTAACATATTAGATGTGACTAGTACAATGAGCTACTAATAATGAGCCACTAAACAGAAGCTTACGTAAAGTTATGCTATGCGCTGGTACTTAATCAATGTTAAATCCGAAAATTTTCATCCAGATCGTAGATCAAATTTGTGGGTGGCTTCGTATAGTGGTTAGTACAACACGTTGTGGTTATCCAATAATAACTAAACGTTTCCGTGTAAACCTGGGTTCGATTCCCAGAGCCGCCATATACTTTTATTTTATGTTTTATTTTTTACATAAAAAAAATTCATGATACTTAGTAGTTGAGTGCATATACGTATGTGTATATATGAGATATTTTATTGTTTGTCCTTGTCTTGTTTTTTTTTTAAATCTAATGAATCTGGTAGTTTTCCTAAAGAAAGAAAAAAAACTAAAAAAAAAGCGAGCTGCTATCTACGTCATAAAGAAACCTAACGCAAAATTCGTATTAATAGCTGTATTGATTTCTTTACATCCACTTGAAAATTGCACTAAGGATGCCTGTTTCTGCTTCGAAGGTTGTCGCTACTTCTCTTACTCGAAGAGCTCGGGGGGAACCGAGAGACAATATCATATAAAACATTAAATGTTCACCGGGCATCTTTCAGGTGCAGGCTACTTCTAGTACAATAGCTACAATAGCTATCCGATCATCCCGACCTGCCTGACCTGCCCGACCTAGCAATCTAGCGTAGGCGAAAACCTTAAGCCTATCTAGGTAGGTAAGTAAGTAAGTAGGTAGGTAAGGTCGATAGTTGCAGATATTTCATTTACCGCAGAATATGGGATAGTATGATAATCGGCTTATTACTTGATTTCGATCTTTGTCTCTCGAAGCTTTAGCTTGCTGCCACGCGCAGCAGCTCGCAAATCCTTCTTCCGTTCTACCTGGACTCTGGGGTCGCCCCGATATTGAATTGTCACATGTGCTACTGTGCTGATTTCCGGCAGTTTGACGTCAAGTCGAGTGTTCAAAGCTAATTTTCTTCAAGCAGTATTTGCATAGAGGGGCTCTTTCTGGCGCACCAAGGCCAATTCCAACAATATCACTACTACCTGTGTCTTACCTAATAGTACTTACCGAGTAGTAGTTCCTACTACTACTACTACTAAAAAAAAAAAAAAGGCCAGGGTGAGGCAACATAAAGCCCTCGTTAAGGCATTATCTAGACTCTAGAGGAAGGACTACAAGGTGCTAGCTATTCTGCAGGATCGTTCGTATATATGTACATGGTAAAATCAAGGCACAATCTAGAACCGTTGGCTTGGATGTGTGGGTGTAGATAGCAAAGCGACCTTCCGAAAACGTCTTAAGCTAAAGATTGCGCGGATATGAGGAGAACAAACGATAGCTGACATTTAGGTATGTATACTACCTTGCATCTTATCATAGGTAGGTACGCGATGAATGCAATTTCCGACCTGGCGTGACCAATGACTCCAATTGGATATAGGAATGCGGGTGGACCGAAGAACTCGACCTGTCGGGCTGTTGATCCTTGCTCCCGGTCAGCTTACAGAAAGAACATGCATGGTATGGGATGCATTGGATTGGTGGATGGATGTATTGTTATGTAGGTACGAGATAGCGTGCTCTGCTGAGTCTGCTCTGCATGTTACCGCACTTTATTACTATAAAGTCTCACCAGCACCGTTCTAGAGATTTCCCTCCCCAGGATCCAGCCGCAGCTGTTCTTTCGCCCGTCTCTTTCCGGTTCCTACCTGGCTTTACAGTGATTGCAACCATGGTCGGCTTCACCATCGTTTTCTCGGCCCTTCTCGCCGTTCAGGGTGCATTGGCGAGCCCCGTGGGGTCGCGTACGCCGTATCGTGTCAAGGATTCGCATCACGTTCCTAGAGCTTGGAGGCGAGTTCGTCGCGCGCCTGCCGACCACATGATTGATCTCCAGATCGGTGTCAAGCAGAGTAACTTCGCGGAGCTGGAAAGACATCTATATGAAGGTATGAGGAGTAGCGACGCCTATATGTAACATGTCGCATTTAAGAAGTGAGAGCTAGGCGCCTAATGGAAGTCTAGTTTCGGATCCGGATCACCCACGCTACGGCCAGCATCTTAGTGCGAGCGATGTCAAGGAGTTGGTCAAGCCGACGGATGAGACGTTGGACCTCGTCCATGAGTGGTTAGAAGACAATGGCATCACCCCTTCGGGATACAGCTCAGCCAAAGACTGGATCATGGTATCTCTTCCGGTCGGAATGGTTGAACGACTTCTAGATACCGAGTATCATCTTTACGAACACAAGGACGGTGGTTTGGTCGCCCGAGCCCCCAAGTGGTCTCTCCCCCTTCACTTGCATGATCGGATCGACACAATCCAGCCCACCAACTCATTCTTCCGTGCTCGTGCTGAAAAGTTCGACCATATCGAAGCTCCCGTGTATCTTGATCCCAAATACACGCCCCCCACTAACGAGACTCTCAACGCGGTCTGCAACGTCAGCTCCGTCACGCCCGAATGCTTCCAGACTCTTTATTCGACCAAGGGGTACAAAACCCACGCATGCGGTAAGAACAAGATCGGCTTCAACAATTATCTCGGGGAACATCCGATCCGGACAGACGCAGAACTGTTCCTCGCCAAATATCGACCCGAGGCAGTCTCGAGCGCCAAGGATTTCCCCCAGATCTCCATTGCAGATGGACCTGGTGACTACGCCCTAACCCCCGAGGAAATTGAGTCGGGAGTTTCGAAGGAAGCAAATCTAGACATCCAGGCCATTGCCGGTATAAGTTGGAAGAGTACGTACCCCGGATTCTGGAGCACCTCGTTCCCAAGCTTGTAGAGGTCTGAATAAAGGCGTCCATGACCGGGCTCCGACTAACCTCTGTTTGCTGCGCAGCTCCGATCATTAGCTACTCAACCGGTGGCAGCCCGCCTTTCATCCCTTCTACGAGCACGCCCGACAATACAAACGAGCCTTATCTAGTCTGGGTAAACTATCTGCTCGGCTTGGATTCTTTCCCGCAAGTGATTAGGTACGTTCGAAAGTATCTTCTATAAATTATCGATAGTTGAGTTTTGAATGGATGCTGACTGGTACGACTACTGTAGTATGTGAAATCTTGACCGTGTTTATCTGTATTTGTCATGAGAAGCAGAATTGTGCTTCCATGAGTTTTTTTTTTCGAAGGGTTTCATGCAAGTCACTGACCTGGTTGCTATAGCGACGTCATATGCCGACGATGAGCAGACAGTCCCGGAGTCGTATGCTCGCCGAGTCTGCCAGCAATTTGCCCAGGTAGGTGCGCGTGGTACCTCGTTGCTCTTCTCGAGCGGAGATAGCGGCGTCGGACCGTACGGAGAGTGCATCAGCAACGACGGGAAGAACACGACTCAATTCCTGCCTGAATTTCCACCGAGCTGCCCTTACGTGACGGCAGTGGGCGCCACGAAGAATTTTGAGCCAGAGGTGGTGGCGTATCGCCCTGCGTTTGTGGGACCTGATGGAGTCGCCCACGGTAACTATACAAGTGGTGGCGGGTTTAGCAATTATTTCGCGGCGCCCGCGTACCAGGCTCTGCACGCGAGTCGCTACGTCGAGGGACTAGGTGGCCTGTATGATGGTCTATACAACAAGACGGGCCGTGGCTACCCGGATATCTCGGCCCAGGGGCTCTACTTTGCTTATTTCTGGAATGGCACGGAGGGCACCATCAGCGGAACGAGTGCCAGCTGCCCGCTGACAGGCGGAATCATCTCGTTGGTGAACGACGCGCTCATTTCATCCGGAAAACCAGCGCTGGGGTTCCTAAACCCGTGGCTGTACTCGAAAGGCTACAAGGGCCTTACCGATATCACACAGGGTAGCGCCGTCGGGTGTGGTGTAGACGGATTCCCAGCAAAGGAGGGATGGGATCCTGTTACCGGTCTAGGCACGCCCATCTTCCCCGAGCTTGTCGCATTGGCCGGCGGGAAGCTGTTTTATTAAAGAGGGAGATTTCTCCGATTCATGACATAACCATAACTTACGAGGATGTAGTGATAATTTAATTTAGGCATATGTCACATTGCCTGCGAATGTATAGTGGTCCATGAATTGGTCTCATTTTATTTTTTGGAGGAAGGAAAGGAAAGATAGGTAATTGTAGTAACCGGCCTACGATCTGCAAGTGACTCGTAGATTATATAAGCTTTATCTCTCACCTAAATGCATGTGTTATTTAAAGTCTTAGGTCCTAGTACAGTACTACCTAGGTCCTAGGTTACTTCCTAGGTACGTACCTAGCTGCCTAGTAGGTATGTATTAATAGAAGTTTCGGTCCCCACTGCGGATAGACAGACCATCAATTATGTCATCGCCCTCCTCGATCTTCTCTTCTCGATCTTTCAACAACAACACCGCAACGAGGCTATTTCGGAACGACTGCTAAGCTCGACACACCCGCTACCTACTCAAGGCTATATATCGCGCAGGCCCAGTTTATAACTCCTTCGTCGGCATTTTCTGCCTCTCTTCTACCCTCGCGTCAGGCCTGCACCTACTTACTTACTTACTTACTTAATCAATCAATCATGGGATCTATCGTTATACCACATCTGAATACCGGCTGGCATGTCGACCAAGCTATTCTGTCAGAAACAGAGCGTGTTGTTGGTGAGTGAAGCATATGGTCTAAGCATATATTCTGGGTGGTGGGATGCTTTATTTATCAATAGATAATTATAATTACGTGGACACTAACCAGATATGTTTCTTTTTTTCTCACTATAGCTATTCGATTTGGTCGCGACCATGATCCCGAGTGCATGCGACAAGATGAGGTACTCTACCGCATCGCCGATAAAGTCAAAAACTTCTGCGTTATCTACGTCTGCGACGTCGACCAAGTTCCCGACTTCAACCAGATGTACGGTAAGCAACAAACCCTCGATCGTCTTCCCCTTCCCCCTTCCCCCTTCCCTACGCCTTTAATTGTCGGCTATAATGAGATGCTAATGAGGGTAATCTTACGCCAGAGTTGTATGACCCTTGCACCATTATGTTTTTCTACCGAAACAAGCACATGCTGTGCGATTTAGGCACGGGAAACAACAACAAGCTCAATTTCGTGCTGGAGGACAAGCAAGAGTTAATCGATATCATCGAGACGGTCTACAAGGGTGCTAAGAAGGGTCGTGGTCTGGTCGTCAGTCCCAAGGATTATTCCACTCGTTATCGATACTAATGACAAAGCCTGTGACGATTCTACCCGTCCCGCGTGGTATGCAGCTTTCTCATACCTTGTGACTACGGAGGCAACGGTATCCTGATTTTAAGTGAGTGTATCGGGAAACCTCTAGGGTACGGATTAGGACGGCAAGGAGAAGAAGTTCTTGAGGCCGTGTTTTAGATGTCAATATATTATATAACTCCGCCGGACACTCGGACTGGTCGACCTATCTCGGAACGCCAATGTAAGTCGATGCAAGATACCATGGTAGGTAGGTAGATTGATGAGTCAAAGTGTTGATAGGAATTGCAACTTTCCATCTGGTCAAGCACTCGTAGACTAATACAATATCAATTTAATGTGTGCCAAGAAGGGGGAGCCAAACTTCATTGCTGAGTTCAGTTTTATGCAGCGTGGCTGTGGGAAAAACCTACATTACCAGCCTACCAAGTAGGTACCTTAGACTTTAGTACGTACTAATGAACCTGTCTGCCTGTCTGTCAATGGCGTACGTAAGCTGGTGTGACATTGGAAGGCATTGAACATTCCGAATTTAGAATGGCTAGAAGAATTTGCTCCACATACAAGCCCCGGCTGGTGGTCCCTGGAAATTCCTCAAATTCCCAAGGCTGGTGCACAGTGCACTACCTAGTACCTACATAGTAGGTCCTAGGACCTAGTAGCTAGTGTGTAAGTAGTAGGTAGTGAACTGTAGGACCTTGGACCTAGGACCTAGGTAGCCCTGGAGGTAATACTACCGTATTAATAGACCGCTAGCCCGCGCTCGATTTGTAGCACAGCCCCTTGTAGTAGTAGTATGGTGGCAGTACAGCTGTAGCAGACACGCATTCATACATACCTAGTAATGTTGTTGGTAGAGGGCCGCGTACTGTACCTAGTATACGAAGTAGTGTATACATGTGGCCCCACGCTACTATTATCTTGCACCTAACCTAACCTTAAAAGCATCTAAGCATCTAAAATGCTGCGCATCAGCCGCCCCTTCTAGGGTACCTTTACATACATTTATCGTGCATTACAGCTTATCGCGCCTTATTTACTACGTATTTTCACAACGTGACGACAGCGACTTATCGATTTATGGGTCCTGGGTCCTTTGAACATTTTCAATAATACACTACACCACTACAATCTGGCTGTGTAAAATGTCCTGCCTCATTACATAATATTTTTTTTTTGAACAAACACGAAGGTTGCTGCTGAAACGAAAACGAAAACTTGCAAAAACCGCAAATAACTCTTTACCTCCTCTCATCCTCCCACCCTCTTATACTATCATCATCCCTCTCCCATTCCTACTTTGAAATTGGTATCATCTGTTTTTTGTTTTCCTCCCATTGTTCTTAGGTGCCTAAATTACAGAATCATTATCGTCAATGAAACAAGTGACGGACTCTGCCATCCCATCCATTAACGTAAACGTTTAAGTTAACCAACACATCAAACATTCGTTACGTTGATTGATACTGGTTAACATCACCCACGCTCGTTTCGACCCTGCATCAAGCCATCTAGCCTCACCGCATCGTGTTTTATCGTACCCTATCTAGGTAGTCATCCTAAACAATCCGGCCATATTACATAGTTGCTCGAGATATCTCACGCTAGGTTAAGGTTGGGCACAGGCCATCTGTCTAAGAAAGGAGGAGGGAGAAGAAATTTAGTGCAGGTCACCTTCTCCGTTTCTTCGCTTGTCCGCTTTTCGCTACAAATATCAAGGATAAAGATAGCGAAGGAGAAGGCGAAGACAACAACAACAACAACAACAACAATAATAATAGCAGCAGCAGCAGCAGCAGCAGCAGAAGAAGAAGAAGAAGAAGAAGAAGAAGAAGAAGAAGAAGAAGAAGCGACCATGGCCGCCAACGATTACTACAACGATTCTTCACGGCACCACAACACATATGAACCTTCTCTAGTATCTGAACCGCCCTCTTACACGACGCAGCCTCGCCACCAAGACCGACCTAGTGCTAACACAGTATCTCCATTCGAAACTGTCTTCGACGATCATGTCTACCCAACTAGCTTACAATCCCATCAGACGCCCGACTCCTCACTGCACAACCTCAGCAGCAGCCAGCAGGCTTTTGCCTACGATACCAGATATCACGGCGCTGCTCCCGGCGACGTCTCGCCCGTAGGCACAGATGACATTCCTCTGCGCCATCAGAACAAATCCCCCGCGGGCTTTGCCGTTGATTCTAACGATCATGTCTACGACACCACTGACCAGGAAGCTGGTCACCGGGGTGCTTCCAAGCGTGGCCTACTACGTTTTGGTGAATTGGGCATGTTGGGATCGGAAAAGAGGAGGATACCGGTCATGGTCTATCTATTTTCCTTGATCCAGGTAGCTGTGTTTATTGCTGAGCTGGTCAAGGCTGCCCAGCTTACTGGCTCCCCTATACAGACCAAGCCCTCATTCAACCCTATGATAGGCCCTTCGCAGCAGGTTCTCATCAACATGGGCTCCAGATATGTCCCGTGCATGAAAAATGTTGACGGCGTACAAAATCACTCTCCGCCGGGCTTTGGTTGGCCTTGTCCCAACACTACCACATCCGACGCCACCGATAGTTCGAACAAATGTACCCTTTCGGAACTCTGTGGATTTGATGGTGTTCAAAATCCCGAGTGGGACTCCGTCAACGGTCTCAATCAGACTCCACAACCCAATCAGTGGTTCCGCTTTATAACTCCTATCTTCATGCATGCCGGACTTATCCACATTAGCTTCAATCTTCTACTTCAGCTTACTATGGGAAAAGAGATCGAGAGAGCCATCGGATCTATCAGATTCTTCCTGGTCTATATGAGTGCTGGCATATTTGGGTTCGTCATGGGAGGTAACTATGCTGCCTCCGGAATCTCGTCTACTGGAGCCTCGGGGTCCTTGTTCGGAGTCATCGCCCTCACCCTGCTCGATCTTCTCTACTCTTGGGGCGAGAGACGTAACCCTGGGAGGGAACTTATATTCATCGTCATCGAGATCCTCGTTTCCTTTGCCCTCGGACTTCTCCCTGGCCTGGACAATTTCTCCCATATTGGCGGCTTCATCGTCGGCATATGCCTTGGTATCAGTGTCCTTCACTCACCAAATGCGCTCCGCCGCAAGATTGGCGAGGATCATTTCGGAGGACCCTCATACTCTAGCGTAGGCGGTGGTGGCATCACCAGCGTCGCATTTCCTGCTTTCTATAGGAACCCCGTAGGCTTTTTCAAGGGCCGGAAACCACTTTGGTGGGCTTGGTGGCTCGTTCGTGCTGCGTTTCTTATACTCATCGTCGTCGTCTTCATTGTCTTGCTCAAGAACTTCTACTCCAACCAGAACAACTGCAGCTGGTGCAAATACCTGAGTTGCCTTGTGAGTGATCCATCATATTTCTTTTCGGTTGTTCCGAGATAGCACTAACATTTTGATAGCCCGTCAATAACTGGTGTGATATTGGGAACCTGGCCATTACAACGTCGTCTACCACGCAGAAGAGAGGCCTCGACTTATTTGCGCTCGAGCAAGTGGCTAACCTTTATTCATGAAACAAAAAAAAATCCTCTTGATCTTAAGCATAGTCGACCTATGTCGATAGGCGAGTTGTGGATTTATGATACCCCCTCAACGGTCTACTACTGCGCGAGTTTGTGTGGTCTTTCCTACCAAAAATGGCGGGCTACTTGATTGGGTCTGGAACGGGAGACGGACTCAAAAGCCCCCCCCCCCCCCCTTGAGGAATCCACTTGGGCGGTGGGATGCGTCAGGTTTTGGGGCACCGGCGCAAAGCTACGTCGTTATAATTGAATATATTGATGCGGGATGAAATCAACGAATCTGACGTATAGAATACTTATGGATACGTTTTGCTAGATGGAAATGGTCCTGTACTCTGTAGTTTGCACCGGAACAACCACCGGTTATTATAGCAAGGTATGGGGTGCGGTTTTCGATCAGGTAACATCTACCTCAAGGCTCTCACATGGTGTGGAATTAACAGCATAGCGGTCATTTTTTTTTACCAGTTGGAATAGTAGGATCACTACCTGTCGTGTCCTGGTTTCAAAAAGTCCCTCCATCGTGCTTGTAGCATCAAGATATTGGATTTTATTCAAAGTGGCATATTCTTTCTTAACAGACTTAGATGGTCTATCAATGCAGGGTAAATCAAAGCATGCCCTCCCCCCCCCCCTCTCTCTCTCTTATTTTATACGGTCTTGCTGTTAAGGACTTGGTGGGCTAATGACCTCGCAACTGATGCTATTAAGTCGATCCACCGTTACGTGAGCACCCCTAGCGCGGACCACCCATTTCCCATACAAAACCACCAAAACACGATATTTATAATTAAATAAATA
>MU386099.1:0-15233 GCA_022497145.1 Rostrohypoxylon terebratum
CAACAGCTTCCAATAATAAGTGATGATAACCTCTTTGCAGGATTCCTGCCTGACCTGTATGCGACCTGGCTGCCAACTGTATCTTGGCATCCAGTTCCCGTGTGACACTATGAATGCTAGGGAAAATGACGTAGCCGATGTATATCACTACGCATTTCATTAAATACTTTACCTGGATAAAACTCGAGAAGACGAAACATATTACCATCCCGAATGCAGAAACGTGGTATTCATTCTCTCTGGTACTAGTATGTCCGACGCCAGACTAGCAGTCGCGATAAGATGGGAGGAAACCTATGGGACAACTTCGGTGACTGGCTAGAGCCTGGAGCAATGTATACCGAATCAATGGGAAACCTGGATCCAGAAAAGTACTCTCATGAAGTATATTTTGGAGAAACTCCTTACAAAATGGCCGTTAGAGATCTGGAGGACTGGCTCTGTGATCTTGTCTCCTTTTCTCTAGAAGCTCGGGTTCCCATGAAGAACCTTTTTTTCGGGACTTCTGTCGCAAAAAGCGATGCCGCTCGCTGCTAGTACGCAAATAAGGCGTATAGGTGACGACTTATATCTTTTCTTCTTCGTCAAGCCTTGTTATCCAAGATGTATACCGTAGACTTAGTTCAGGCCACAGCCGGCTCTTTTATACTTACTTTCTTTATTGGAGCTAGCCGATGAAAGTAAGGGACTCGAAAACGTCGAGGTTTGCGTAGCTGGTAGGCTTGAGCGCTGAATCATGTCCTCCTGTCGCGCGCACCAACAGTTCACACGTTAGGTTAGGACCTTACCGAGGAAGATATGCGGGGATAATATGTTGTGTGGATAGGACTGTTTGTTGTCTACCCGTCATATATCGCCCTTTGAAAAAGAAGAGATAATGATTTCCCTCGTCCGCAAAGCCGATGACGTTTTCCCCTAGTTTCTTTCGGTAGCGGACAGACAGATCCGAGAACTAAAGAATGACGACTCAACCGAGATGCTATACCTACGAGTTGAAAAAATGCCTGGTAAACTTTCAACGCTCTATTACGACATGTGGTCTCGGATGAACGGAGACACAAAACTACACCGGGCACTCGTAGCATTAGGTATACTTCAATTTACTGATCATCCTAAATGACCAGATTCATTTGTAGGCCCTTCCACTTCCAGCTGCCGCAGCTAGTTCCTATTCATCGCTGTATTAGAACACAGTGTCTGAGACACGTCAATAGACAGAAGAAACACGGCGAGCTTCACGGCCCTATAAAACTTGCGTAGGAGAGTCCGAAATGACATGACAATCCGTTGGGTAGGTCTAGTATAAATTGTCGACTTCAGGAATGAACCCGCATAGAGAGAAGCGACCCTATGCAACAATCTTTGATGACGTACGAAAATACAGCCGTCCAGTTCATCTACCGAACCGCTTACGATCATCTGAACATAGAAGAGGGGATTCGTGTCTGCGAATGCGATCTTATATCTCCCGGCGCAACCGGGCGCAACATATACCCTACTAGCGGAAGGGAAGCTAGTAACACAGCTGTTATTCGGGCCATCGCCCAGGATCATCCTTCACATCATAATGCCATTAGCGTGGGCCACACAGAATAGCCTCCAAAACACCCTTGGTCGAATGCTACAACTTACAGTTATCATGATAAAGTTGGAACACCGATTTTCCGCCTTATGCTATCGTTCGCACTTTTCTCGGCCTTTACAGATTTCATCTCATCAGTATCGCCGAGAAGCCCAATCCAGAAATATTAGTCACGGATGTTCTACCATGCGTATTTCCCTCTGTCAAACCTCAAAAATCAAAACTCTTCCAAATTCATATAATTAGATAAACTTCACCCTTCTGTAGAACCACTGACATACCTCGGCGCAGATCTGAATTCTAAGAAGTTTATTGTAAGGGATCAGATATCGATGTAGTATGTATGCTGAGAATTAGTCTCCCCGTCATATTTCGCGGTTACTTTGGGATATTCATCACAAGGGTATTCGATAGGTCGACGTCTCTGCCGGAGATGGCGACCGTGTATAAAGGGCTGCAGATTTTCGTGGAAAACCAAACGGATCTCGAAGAACGCTTGCCGTTAAGCATTCGACTGAATATGCGTCGTGAGAACAAGAGATTTCTCAGTGGGGTCTTGATCGTTTACTTCCATGCAACGTAGAGTCGAAGGTACAGGACACGTGGCCTTGGCACGGTGGGCTTTCTTTTCTACCTGAACGTAGCAACGCCGGCCATGGTTGCATATGAAAATCAACGTAGAAGAAATCATCTTGACATTTCGTCATCTTCCTTCGGATATGATTCGATCCAAGCATACTTCAAGGACAAAGAAGCTTCAACGAACGCAGGAAATCGCGTATCAATAATAGCTTTCAGAGAAACCCTCGGATACGACGTGAAGTATCACTGCTTATCGCGGTAGCACTTTATATACGAGCTTTTCACTCTTCTGTTGCGCTACTTACGAGGTGAAGAAACCGTGGAGCTATCTCAGGAGACATACTAATATGTTATGGATATCGTATGTGATATTCAGAACGAGCCATCTAGATATTCGTAGTTAGATAGTGAATCTCCCAAAAATGACACAGATTTCAAGATTATTCTGTCCTTTCTGGTCGACCGAGAATGCAGCTACTGTTGGGATAGTCTGAGTGCAGATCTCTGAGAAGCGATCGGATTGTCTCTTTTCTTGCTGCAAAGGTGGCATTATATCGAGTGATGCTACGTCTGAGAAGATGGATCCGGTTTTATTACGAGCATCTGGTTGCTTATACCTAATAACGTGCAAGGGTCTGATAGTACCTAGAGTATTTTTTCTGCATGCTGATCGGTTGGTTTCCTGGCTTGGGCTTATTCAAATTCAAAACAAGCAGATACCTACTAGGTACGGAGCCGGACAAGAACGAAGTTGCCGCCGTCGCCCAGGAGTGCGCGTGAGGGTGCGATAAGGTGCCAACTTCTAGTGACGATACTATCTATTCTAGTAGTATCATTCATGGATGACGTTAACACGAACTGTTATGAAGGATTGGAGTACTCGGGCGTCCAGTGTTGCCTGTCTGTATCTCTAACACTGGATCGGCTTCTCGACTGACATACGTACTAGGCATTGTACGGGTGTACCTAGTGCATGAGCTGCAAGGGGAGGTTGCTTGCCTAGCAGTCTCGATGTGGTAGAAGGAAAGAATTGGGACAGGTGGCGGTCCGCTCTACGTACCTAGTTACGTCGGATAGATCGGTTCGGCTCGATCCGAACGACAGGGGTGAATATGTACCTAGTCTAAACCCGATATGGATACCGTGTATCTACGGTACTTCGCATGCAGGCAACATGACGTTCTGCGCTAGTCAACCCGTCGATTATTAAAATGTTTGCTCATTCTACATAAAATACCTACCTAATACTGGACCACCATTGGCTGATTTAATCAAATAAGGTTGACAATTTAGAGTTTCTTCACGGTTTTAGCGTAGCAAACTCGGCATTATTTTAATATTACATAATTAATTAAGCCCTTAACGACGACTGGGCGGGAAATCAGCCACAGCTTCAGCCAATCAAAAAATAGTATCACCACAGACCCACCGTGATTTTCTAACCATTTGCCAAGCTCGAGGCTGATTTATTCAACTTCTTCCTTTCTCAACCTTCCAGCCTCGTCATCACGTCTCTGAATTTCATCTTCAACCCGTATTCGACCAATGAAATCCCGCCATTAAATTAATTCCTTACTGATTCGCTTACTGATTCGAGCATATATTCTGGCTGATTTAAACCAAGCCTGCAAAAACCCTAGGTAATTAAAGCAAACTCGCCTTAATTTCGTTCAATCGTAATTCACCGTCACCGCTCGTGATTCAACTTGTCCCGTAGGTACTACTTAAATCACCCCGCCGCCCACCCCACTATTAAAGACTCTCTCTAATCCAGGTTCTCATCTACAGAGAAAAACTTTTGCACACAGACGAAAACCTTTCATCATTCGTCATTGCTTCCGCCTCTTGTGATTCTCCCAATCCTCATTCATCCATTTTCATCAGTCGCGCCTGCTGGCAACTCGCAATCTCTTCTAGAACGTCACTAGCATTCGGAAGCGTCTCTAGCAGCTCTCCGCGAGTGGCATTCAGCGTTCGAGTGGGCAACTTTCCCTCGTAGGTAAATTTCGCAGCCTGAAGCTCCAACCACCGCTTCAGCTGCTCCGTAGATCTTGTCATCTCCATTTGCATTTCGACCGCTAACCTCCATCAAGTCTCAATGGTAGTCGGCATCCGTCATCAATCTGCCTTGCCTTGCTATACCCGTCACTAGGGCTAGCGAGCAGCCTTCCCATCTCTACACCTCGCGGCGCTGATCTCGTACCAACCGGACGAGAACTCAGTACGTCCCATATTCCGTCGCAAGACGCAGACCTTGTGAGCATGCGATCATCCTTGCTTCGCCACCTCTGACAAGACGCTAACAGATCAGCAGCTCCCCTCAACCTCTATTCTCATCCACCAGAAGTTATCCGCGATGGCAGCGTCCGGAAACTCTCGTCTTCCCCCCGTGGACCTGTCCGTCGGCGGCAAGGCGCCAATCATCGACCAGAAGCCTCTCTGGAACCAAGACACGGTTCGCGACGTGGCCGAGTCTGTCGGCGCTGCTAAGATCAGCGACGACAGCCTCCGCGCTCTCACCCAGGATACTGAGTATCGCATGGGCCAGGTCGTAGTGGAATCCTTGCGCGGAATGCGTAACACCAAACGCGACAACATGACCGTCCAAGACATCAATGGTGCCTTGCGACTTCTGGATGTTGAGCCGATGTTCGGTTACGACTCCGACCGCCCTCTCAAGTACGGGGAGGCCAATCTGGGCTCTCAGGCGCTCTACTACGTGGAGGATGAAGAGGTCGAGCTGGAGAAGATGATCAACGCTCCGCTGCCAAAGATACCCAAGGACACGTTCATGACGGGTACGTATCGCCTCGGCCTGGAAGACGACGCCGTCTACGATTTACTAACTGTCGATAGGACACTACCTCGCCATCGACGGAGTCCTCACCGTGTGTCCAGAGAACCTTTCGCCGGCAGAGCTCAAGTCTCACGATCTCTTGCCGAAAGGCTCTGGCGCAAACCCCGCGCTTGCCGCGCTCTCGGGTCAGGACCAGCCCGTGTTCAAGCCCGCTGTTAAGCACGCAGTTTCGCAGGAGCTCGTCTTGTACTTCCAGAAGATCCAAGCTGCTCTCATGGACGACAGCGAGGACGAGGAGGTGGAGCGACTGCGCGGGGCCGCGCTGGAGTCGGTCGCTACTGAACCTGGCATCCACCAGCTGCTGCCGTACTTCAGCACGTGGATCACCCATCAGACGACGCAGAGTCTTGACGACGTCTTCACTCTCCGGCGTATGATGGAGCTGGTATACTCTCTCCTCAGCAACCGGCACCTCTTCCTGGCCCAGTACGCGGTGCCCTTCGCCACCGCAGTCCTCACGGCTCTCCTGCACCGCAAGGTGATCCCGCTGAACGACTTCGAGTCGATGAAAAAGCAATACCAGCTTAGAGAGCTGGCTGCGGACGTGCTTGGTCACATCACGAAGAAGTTCTCTAGGGACAACACGCCGCTTCTCCCAATGCTCCTTCGATCTTGCGTAAAAGCCATGCTGAACACGAATAACCCTCCAACCGTGTGGTTCGGGGCTATCTCAGGCATCGGTCATTGCGCCAACAACGAGGGAATCAAGATGCTCCTCATCCAGAACCTCAAGGATTTCGAGAAGGGCATGCTCGTTCCTCTTATTCAGAAGAACACGGAGATGAGCCGCATCGAGTCTGAGGCCTTGGTGGGCGCCATCATGAAGGCGCTGCAGAGGCTGACGGGCGACCACATGCCCATGGGCGGCATGAACGGGTTCTCGAGCGAATCCGAGTCGGCCCGCGTCAAGGCTCTGGTCGGCGACGTCGTGGGCGAACGGATCCTCCAACTAGGTGATCATAAGCTGAACCTAGCAGTGCTGGACGCCCAACTCTACGTCGGCGACTGGATCCAACCTCGGGTGTGAGTTGGAGTAGTAAAGTTGGCGGTGCAGAGGTCTGGCGTTGGGTTTTTTCCTGAAATTGGCATGGAGGGAGTTTGGGGGTTCGGGGTTTCCGGAGTTTGAGGGAGAGTTTTAGGAGGGGTTTTTGTCTCTGTTTGCTTAGCTGTGTTTTCCGTCGCATTTGCCCTTTGCGGGATGCGAAAGTCAGACCGTCAGACCACGCGTATTGTCATTCCGCATATCCATCGCAAATCTCGCGTGGAGGAAGCCGTACTACGCTACTACGTCAAACGCAAGGCATAGGTCGCTGGCTCGTGGGAATAGACAAAGGAATCTGTTCCCCGTAACATGCATCATGAGAAAGAGTGACACTGAAAACTTGACTTTGTGATTTCATTCATTCACCACGTTGTAATCTACAAGTAAGATCTAATTATGGTGGTTCGTTTGCGAAGACTGTGGAAGTCTCCCGCCTAGAGCTAATTCGTTCATCCTCTGTCCTATCGTACTTCAGAAATCCCTTCCTCCACCCCCACTGACCATATCACAACAGGAACACGGCGCCGAGAGTCGCGACGACGCTGGTACCCAATACGAGATAACTAGTCTTCTGGATAACGGGCTTCTTAAACCCTCGAGCGGTGTCCCAGACGAGATGGCGGATGCCATTGCTGAAGTGGAAGAAGAAGGGCCAGGCGATCACCGCCTTCAACCCGGTCTTCAGGACGGGAGGTAGGGTGGCGGCGGCCTCGGCGAGCGTGGCGGACTCGACGTGCCAGCCGGTCAGAGGAGCGACGAGGTAGGCGATAGAAAAGGCGTAGAGGGAAGTCGAGAGCGCTTGTCCGGTGATTCGCGTCCAGATCGAAGCGCCGAACCAGGTCTGGCTGTAGTCGTAGGCTGTCAGATGCGGCGAGACGGGGCGCTGGCGACGTTGGGATGCGAGGAGGGATTGGGCGTCGTCTTGGGTGAGCTTTTGCGTGGATGCGCCTCTGCGTAGGCCGCGGGTGTCAGTATTACGTACAAGTCGGTTACCACAAACCTGGGTCTTCGCCGTGATCTCGCACGCGACGATCTTTACGGGGATAGACCGGACGGAGAGATGGAGAGGGCCGAAACCGAGAAGGCTTACCTGATCTGAGAGCTCGCGGCGTTCATCCCCAAGGCGAGGCGGGGGAGGTTCTGGGAGAGGAAGAGCGCATTGGGCTTGGCGGCGGCTACTGTTCACAAGCCAGTTAGCGAACCTAAGCTATGACGTTTTATCCTGACATTCTTCGGCAAGTTCTTTTATCTAGCGCCCCTCGACAGAGAGAGGATCTAGACGATCCGTAATGGGATAATGGCGAAATGGGACGAGACGAGATGATAGGTACATGCCTTGCCGTAGCGCCCGAATGCCAACTCTCTGCGCGATCATCGTGTTGAAAAATGCGACCGAAATTCTCTTTAATCCGTCCTGCAATTCCTACTCAGAGGTATCGACTTAAACCCTCGAGGTTGTCGGAGATGACGGTCGACGACAATTCAATTATCGCGGGGACAATCGAACGGTAAGAGGCAACTCGTAAACGGACTCGAATTCGAATGAAGCGTTGACGGTGATGCGTTCGTTAAATGTTGAATCGGTTAAAAATCGATAAAGATTGAACGGAATAAGGAAATCCAGAGTTACTTCCGACCAATCCCACCTCTACCCTCGGCTGATGATCAGACCAATCAAATCACATATGATGTTTGATGACCACCGTCATAGAAAAGAAGTATCGAAGTACCGAGGTACTGAAGTACCTTCGATTAATCACATTGGGCGTGAATCCACAACAAAATGCCAAGCACTGTACATAGTCTATCACGTGAGATGGTCTGTGCAGCAGCGGACGCCCAGACAAAATTGATCTCGGCGCAAATTTCTTCTTCTAGGTATTTCTTCCTCCTTTCTTCTCCTCAGATAGCACGGAGCGTCCAGACCGCTGATGTTCTTCTACAACGATGGAACATCGCCTGAGGTCGAAGATGGCGCAAGCCATTATGGATGTCTCTCAGAGTAACTATTCTTGGGAAAGAAGGATCCTTCGTTAATCTCGGCGTCGAGCTGCTCCCCGTCTCGACGTCGTTTCATTTAGAGATCTACATTCGGGTGTTGTCTGTTGGCGGCGTGATGGGGATGTGTAGAATATCGTGAACTCGGGCTACTCATTGACCTCTGCCGTGGCCATCTTGATCAAGTTAGCTTCGTACCGTGCTCGCAAACATTCGACTCGAAACTAACGAGAGTTGATCATGGACAAGGACGAGGATGAAGATACAACCTTATTCCAGTGCTCCAGTACTTGGTTATTCGGGCATCTGTGAACGCTGCATACCTAGGTACCGACCTAGCATGTAAAATAATTTATGTGCGTAACTACGTCGTATTTGGGTATTTTGCGAAATAATGGTGATGTTTTGTCATGAAGGCAATCGAAGTCGTTACCTGCTGCTATGCGTATAATTCCCTACTAGATACCTGTTAACAATCTTGGGTATCATATCCTAAAATACTTACTCCCTCATCTGTTTTCCTGTTTTCTTTTTCTTCTCCCGGATACGAAAGCCCTGATCAACCACCTCAGCAACCTAAGATGCTATTCAGTCCACCGAACCTCCCCGTGGTATGTCTGCGGCTACAATAAGGGACTCGGCGAGAAGCCTCGGATTTGATTTACGGTGGACTAATCTACTAGGTATTTTACAGCTATCGGCTCCGTCATTCGCCTAATCGACGGTTCTAAGGTCCCTCCACCGGGGGGAAGATGGGTGACCTCAATATTTATCGCTACTTAACTGTACGGTCTTGTAGCGTCCGGCTTCCCCTGTAACGGACTATACGAGCGACCAATAAATCGTTTAGTCATCGAATTCAAGCCACAAAGAATGACATCCCCCATTCGCAGATGTTGCGTGTCGCGAGGGACCTAGGTCATTCCTCTATAGAAACGTTGCCCGTCCAACGTCGCTGTATCGAGCTCATTCCCGCTCACAAGAAACGGACCCTAGATCCAGACGCCTTAGTCCGAACTTGACAGCACACTGGCGCAGATGATTACGACTAGGCTGGTTTCCCCAAGCAAATACCAGGAACAGCATTTGTGAGAGCACCACAGGTAGATTTTCGGGAATGGGTGGCTATTCTCTCGATCGGCTACTGGAAGATGACCAATAGAGGCCTGCAACATTTTGATCGGGCGACCAAGAGGTTCAAAGTATGGGATAACCACTTCTAGAGCATGGTATCAAATTTCCTTCCAATAAGTACGAATCATGGGTAAATCTAATGCCGCGCCGGCTCAAGTAGGAAAGGGGCTGGGCAAAGGAAGTGACCTACAATGAGCCCGTCTTGGGCAGTGAGGTCCTAGGACCTAGGTTATCTATGTCTAGATCGCTCACAATTCGGACAATCTTCTGTACAAAGACTTCTTGACAGACGGGCTTGGGTTGGATATAAATTGAGATGGCACTGCCCAAAAATGCGCCGTCACATTTCCCAGCATTGGATCGGTTAGAGCTATCGCTGGCTACTTTGAATAGGGCGGGTCGGAACTCATGTGCCTATGGCAAGCATCTAGCTTCTTAAGTATAAGGGTCTTAGGATACACTCTGGCTCTGCCCTCATATGGGTAATATCGTAGATAGCTGGAGAACGCAGCTCCGCGGACATATACGCATCGCGCATCGTATCTTCGTCATCGATAACTAGTACCTACTAGTTTGCGGCACCACGTCGGAGCGCGCTTGGATGAGCAAATCAGTAGATATCACATACATCGTATCACGAAGTATTTCCCAACAGTAATTGCCGTATCTTGGACAGAGGAGCCATGAAACAGCCGTATTATCTGATTCGTTATCAGATCTTTGTGAGACTGTGTCAAGCAATGTAGCACAGGTGGACCGTCGTTCTGTGGTTAGGCTGAAGAGGTTGGCAAGTAGATAATGTACATGTAAGAGATTTTGGCCTTCATGATATCGATTCTGTTGCCTCACATCTTGCGTATTTGAAACCTCATCATCGCCCCAAAGTACGCTTAGTTCTGGGGTAGCCGCTCGTCCTCAATACACGTTTATCCTAAAGCTTAAGATCCTCCCTTGCTTCAAGAATCAACATGGCGGTGATTTCGTGGATCCAACTCGGCCTACTGTCCTCCGCATTGGCATTTGCACATTACCCTCCAACAGGTTCCGTGTTGGCGCCCCGTCTAGGCCCGAAAATGCCTCTTTCGATAGAGACGCTCGAAGGTACTGACGTGTCTTCTTGCGAGCGGAGAAATACGAATGTTCCCCCTGGGTGAGCCAGTTTGAACTTGATTGATCGTCAGCGAAGTCTGACTAGGAGATAGCTCGCTCGTGGATCAACTATGGCAGGCCAACTGCGACCTCGTGGAGAAGTTCCTAGGAAATAAATTCGTTCTAGCTCAAGCTCGGCAAGAACCTGGACGTCTCCAGGAAACGTTCCAGTCGTTCCAGTACTATTCTGTAGTTTGTGTTATCTAGGTATCATCTGTCGTTGGTGCTGCTCACGTATCTATCTAGCAAGATTACTATTACCTACTCGAAACAGTACCGCACGAGGCATTTGTTATGAAAACTAAACCACCTGTTCCAATGCCAGCCCTGAGATCGGATATCAATGAGATCATCAAATCTATGAACGATTCTCTCGATTATGTTGACAGTCTCCGCACAAACCTTACCAACCCGGAGAAATTTAATATATCGGAGAATACCATAGATACCGGTAGTCTTCGAACCGTCGGATTGGGATACGTGCATTGGCTTAAGGGGAATACCGAACTCGGCTGGTTTGGCCATGGGGTGTCGCAGATCCCTTGCTACTATGTGAGTCGGTTCGCATGGACTCTTGACGGGCCGAGTTGACCATATCCAGGGCTGGGGCGAAATTGCGACCTTCCTTAACGGAAGTTCAGACACGAACAGAATTAACCTCGTCGTCTGACGCTCCTCTGCAGCCTATACAACGCTGACTCAGACGATAGCGTCGCTAATAGCGTCGCTATTCTTCGAACAATGGATTGAACCGAACTTGGACTTCGCGTCCGGAACTAAGATATCTGGTAATCTTTACCCTCTTACTGCTTAGGCCCCTTATCTGATCTGCGATGATAGAAGACCTCGAGCCCTGGAAAGACCTCTACGTAAACAATGAAACTTTCGCGCACTACAACCAGCTATTCCGCGAAGCTATCCAATTCGAAATCGCCTTTTTCGAAAGTGCAATGAACAGAACGCTGGCGGATGTATGCGACGGAATTTGCGTAAATGTTTAGATACCTACACATCCGGGTTCGGATTTCTACCTGTACTTTTTCAATTTCCTGCGACTGAATAATAAGAAGACGGGTTGGAAGACATCACTTATAGGTTAAGCTGGCACGCTCGTTTGAACATTACATCCTCAAACAACCCTAGGGAAACTAGTTGCAGAATACGCGCGAATGATACACTGCTCACCCTAGAATGAACTCTTTCCAACGTGGTCCCTCGCCAAAAGAATCTTCTTCGTCACCTCTCCCAATCGACCCGATCGTGACCCTCTCGTAGTATTGCCCCTTCGGCTCTAGTAGCATTACTCGGTACCGCCACTCGTGGTCATCCGTGTCTCTATCCTTATTCTCCGCCCTCACATCCCTCGCCTCGCATAGCAGCAAGAACTCTCGCCTGCACGGGAGCGGGTTCTTTTCGAGCCATGCCGCCGGCACCGCGACCAGGCCGAGTTCCGCTTCAGACTTGCCGAAGATTCCTAACACCTTCCCCTGGGGTTGCGACTGTCCTAATTTGTCTGTCCAAGGCGTTCTCGTCTCGGCAATCTCGAAAATCGCCGATACCGTCCAGAACTGTAGGAATCCAGAGCAGGGACGCACGCTGGTCGTATCGAAGAGATACTCCGGAGGCCGAAGCGTACCGGGATCCGCAGATGTTAGCGTGCGGGCGGTCGGCTCTGTCTGCGAGCAGTCGAGACGAAACCGTTTACGAACGGATCCGCCGTAGAAGTTTTTCGAGGTTCCTACTCCTACGCGACCGGGCTCGTAGACGAGGCTGGATTCGGTACTGTCGTGGCTATGTCTGTGATACCAGATGATCCAAGTCCGACGCTTGAGAGCCTTGCGGATGGCTTTCATGTCTCTGGAATACCAACTCCACACTTGAGAAGATACCGCACCGTGCCAGCCCGACCACGACCAGCTCGGGGCCCCTTCCCGTCGAGTCGGCTCACGTTCGGTAGCGGCGGGGTACCATAACAGGAGCCAGTCGAAGTATTTGACAGGCAAGCCGTGGCAGACGTCGCATTTCAACCTCATGCGAAGTTGGCGGGAGACGCCGGCGAAGGCGTTATATATGTCGGACTGCTTCGTCAGCTGTAGCCCCGAGTACTCGTGTATCTGGCCTTCTATCGTGTAAGCGATATCGCTCGCGTCCCTCGAGAATCTGGAGCCTTGCTCGGACGAAACGACCGACTCGTCCTCCCACTTGTGCTCCTCGAACGTGTCCCCGGATTGACAGTCTAACGAGACCTGACCGTTGCAGAATCTGAGAAGCCTGGTGGCGAAGTGCTTTTCTTGGTATCTGAGAGAGTTAGTTCCGCTCGAGCTCGGGATCAAGGAATTCTTACGTCCATCCGCGGCTGGAATGGGGGAGATTGTGGGTTGCGTCTTGCCATTTATGACGATAGGTAAGCCGAAACCCCGGAGCGATCTCCTCTATCGGCTGCTCGAAACCTCGCGTGCCCGGGCGGACACCGTCTATGCCGGAGAAGGCGCTCGAGCTATTCGCGGCGCAGATGACGATGTAGGCGGCGCCGTAGACGTAATCCATCATGCGGATAGACTCGATCTTGTCGTCGGAAATGGCTTTTTCTTCGGCGGTCATCGTGCGCTCATCGAACTGGTCTTGGAATATGCAGAGACTGTCCACCCAGAGATAACGCACACCGATCTCTCGCGCCACCGTCATGGCATCCCGGATCGTAGCAGGTATCTGATCTCGTACGTCTTCCTTGTCGAAAGCGCCCGGTTGCTCAAGTTCGGGAAGGTTCGCGGTCGTCATTCGGAAGAACGGCTCTCTCCCCCAGACGTAGCTGAGCGCGGCGTAGCGAGGGTTGCCGCTAGCCCTGACGATGCGGCGATCGTCGAGGTCGATGAGGCGAAAGCCGGGGATGTCGCCGGCCGGGTTCGTCCAGCCTAGCTGTCGCATGTCTGACGAGTTTCCGCATACCTTCGAGTGATTCGTCTCGCAGATCGCTAGCCAGCGTCGGACGAGGTTGAAGTCTATACGGTCGGGCTGGATCGGGCGAGGTAGGAAGCGCAGCGCGCGAGACGGAGCTCCGCTAGGAATATCGTTCGCCAGGAGCGATATGTCGGGGAAGAGATTCATCTCTTCGATACTGAGGTACCCTCCCGAGCCGGTACGTCCGTACACCCTAAGGATACGAATATCGTTTCTGGATACCCACGGCTGATTCCGGTCGCTCTCGCCGTCCGTATTCCAACAAATCTGAGCCGTCGTCGGCAATCCGTCTTCGCCCGTATCCGGCACCCGATCGCCGCCCAGCGCGACCAGTACCAAGCGGCAGAACGGGCAGCTCTCGCGTCGCCTTATGTCTCTGACTCGACCGAGGTCTATAAAATTGGCATCGGGTTGACCGAAACCGCCAAAGTCCCTATCTTTCGGCCACACGATGAAGCGGTCCTTCTTCAGCCTGAGGAGCGAGCAGTCGTGACATAGCTCGTCCTCGGGCTGGGAAACATGGTCGGGAACAGGAAGTAATGGTAACTGCGGAGGAAGCTTTGCGGCCGTAAGATCACCGTCGTCCGAGGTTTCAGAATCGCTCTCGGTAGACCAGTCCTCATCCATCCTCTGTTTGTTCTTATGGTCTCGACTCTCTTCTAAACTCGGCGATACGTCTGAGAGATACGATCCAGGGTATCTCGGAGAAGATTCATGCTAGGGTGTTGATAGGGAGGGCATAGTGAGTTATTAGCTAACAGAAGACGGGGCCGCCTTTTATCGCGGTTGCCTCAGACAGATCTTTCAAGTCGTCCATTACCTAGTAAGTGGTTAGCGGGCACTTGGCCAAAAGAGCTAACGGCGCACAAATCGATATATTTCCACCCAACCTAGAGAAGGATTGGCCCATGTTTGTCCCTGCGGATCAATGTAACCCTACGTCTATCGGCTCAGCGACACGTCGAGTCCGTTCGGGTTCAGCTAGAGAGAGTATGCGGCTCGATTTGTGCGTCTCCCATGTCGATCGCGGTACGGCAAGAGTTGAACTACGAGGCTGCGTCGAGAGTCGTACCCAAGTTCGAGATGGTAGCTAACCCATTTCACCTTTCCCCTGCCCCCATCTCCCATCTCGCCCCTCGCCCTCTAACCACATACTGTCACCCTGTCATGCCAAATCAATCATCATCACCTTCCTATTTGGGCCTTTCTCCGTCCCCTCTCAACGTCCATCTCCGGTTCAGATACTGCCACTACGTAAACTTCAATCATCATCATCGTCATCTGCCTTTGCTCTTTGCTTTCCGCCTCTTCCTATCACTTGCCCCATTCATTGTATCTCGGACCCAATACTGCCACTGCGGCGTTGTCATCATCGCCATCATCAACTTTTGCCTCTTCTCTTATCCCTTATTCCTCTTCCACTTCCCTTTCATTTTTTTTTCATTTTTTCTTGTTCCTGTCTTTTCGTTTCGCCTTTCTCCTTCTTGTTCTGTATTGTATTGTGTTATATTTTCTCTAGGAGGTATGAGACTTACCTCCAATGGTTTACCATGTCTTGGAAACAACTCGACGGCCCGGCAAACTGTCTACCGGAACCGCGGGGCACGTCGACGTGCTGACGTTCGTACTTTACGAACCTAGCTAGGTAAGTGTCTGTCACTCGTGTACCTAGCGTTACCTTGTCTGGGAAGGAAGAGGGATTCGCTCCCATATCGGTCCTCGCCTCGCGCCTTTCAGATCTGCATCAGATCGATGAATTTGGCCGCCGATAACCGCGTCACGAAATTTTTCGTGACGAATCTGGTCGCTCCTCGATGGTCCTTCGAGAGAGTCACGGGGTTAGGGTTAGGGTTAGGGTTAGGGTTAGGGTTAGGGTTAGGGTTAGGGTTAGGGTTAGGGTTAGGGTTAGGGTTAGGGTTAGGGTTAGGGTT
>MU386100.1:0-15166 GCA_022497145.1 Rostrohypoxylon terebratum
AACGCATTTTATCTTTAAATACGTTAAGATTAAATTAAGTTATTATTAATCGTAAACATTTAACCTATTAATCTTAACGTTTTTAAATTATTTCGTATTACTCCCGTTTAAATTTTAAACGTTCCGTTTATTAATTATTATAAACTCGCTTTAAAAATATAACTATCGCTTTTAATTTTAAATCTTTCGCATAAAACACTTATTATTACCAAATAATCTTATTATCCTTTTTACATAATACATCTTATAACTTTTGAAATTTATTATCTCGGTAAAAAACAATAACGTCCCGTAATTTCTACACATTTAACGCTTTTTTTATAACGCGAATTACTTAAATTAAAAGGCAATATTAAATCGTTATACTTTTACATTAAATTTAATAACTTTAAAAGAAGTATTATTCGCTTGCTATTTTTACGTTTTCATTTTTTATTAAAACTTTTAATTTTTTTTATCTTAACTTTATATTATAATAAATTAATTCGTAATATATTTTTTTCACACTTATCTAATACACTATTTAAAATAATATTTACGTTTACTTTTATAAGTAAAATAGTTAAGTATATAAATAAAAAATAAATCCTATTAAATTTTTAACGATTTATTTAATAACGAAACTATAAAAAATATATTAATAATACTTAAAGAAAATAAAAATTAAGTTTAACTTAATAAGCTTTTTTATTCTTTTTAATCTTATATAATTAATTATATAAAAAGTTTTTTTTTACGTTTTTTAACATATTTAATTAAGTAAAAAAACGATATAATAACGTTTTCGCTACGATATATTATAATAAAAACTATTTTATTTATATATACCTCGTAATTCTTTTACAAGGCATACTTATTAATAATTAAAAAAAATTTACAATAAAAAATTTATTATTTACTAATTTAATTTTGTTATAATTTTAATAACGAACTAATTTTAAACCTTATAATATTAAGTTAAAAATACTTTGCTAATAAAGTTTTTTAAAGTTAAATAACAGTTTAATCTTTATCAATAAACCTTAAAGATTTTTAATTATTACTTAAGGCATACTTAAATTAAATTAAAATTATAATTTAATTAACAGGGTTTTTTTTCGGTTAAAAAAAGCCATTAAACGGATTAACCTTAAAAATAAAATAAAATATTTTTATTTACGTTTAATAATATATATAATATATAATTCCCTATTAATTTCTTTTAATGTTAAATATAAAAGTTTATTTATTAAAGTTTAAGGCTTTTATTTTTTCAATTAATTAAATGGTTAATATTTTCTTAAATAAATTAATAACAATTTTAAAATTATAACGTAATATGTTTTTAAAATTTTATAGTTAAAAATAACGTAATAATATAATTTTAAAGTTAAAAAGTTTACGAAAATATAACCCGTAAACACGTTAAAATTTATTTTATTAAAGTTATATTAATAGTGCATTTTAAGTTTAAGTTTTGTTATTAAATCTTTTTATTTTTATATTTAAATATCTATATAAAAGTAAACATTTAATCTTTAATTTTAATAAAGGTATAAATATATTTTTATATGTTTTACTTATTTCTTATAAGTATATTAATTATGAAAATTAATATTAAAATATATATATAATTATATATTATTTTTATATAAAATGTTAAGTTATAAAGTTATTTAAAATTTTATATAATATATAATTTTAAATAAAACCGTTTAATTATATAATCATATAATTAAGTAATTTTATTAAACTATACGTTTATATATATTTTTAAGTTTATTAAACTTTAATTTTAAATTTAATAGTTTTAAAATGTTTTAATGTTTTAATAAATTTATAACGTTAATAAACTTGTTTATTATATTTTACTTAATAAAAACGTATTTTACTTATATATTATTATTTTTAATTTTTTAATATACGTAATAGTAGTCTTTTTTATGTATTATTTTTATTAATTAATAGCGGTATTTTTAGAGTATTTTTAATTATAATATTATTCGATAATAACGTGATTGAACCTTTAAATATTATATTTAATTTTATAAAGAAATTTTATATTTATATTACATTAATAACAACCGTAATTAACGCGATATATTCGGTTTTATTAAAACTTTACACTATTACGTTTTATAATTTTAATAATTATAAAACAAGTACGTTAACTATAAAATATACCACGTTTATTATAAATTCCTTTATAATTAAATCTTTAATATAATTAATATCCTTTATTTTATATAATTTTCACTTATTATATATTATATATAAGTAATTCGAATATAAACTTTAATAATAAATTAATTATTTTAATTCGGTTCGTAAATATTACATTACTCGTTTAATTTTAATTCAATAATTATTACTTAAGTTATTTATAAATTTAACTTAAATTAAAAAAATGAAATTTATATTAAATTAAATTAAATATAAAAAAATTAACTTTTTTTATAAAAGATATATATTTATATATTTTACGTTTATTAACTCGTTTTTTTATTTTATAAATATATAGTTTTTTATACTTTATAGTTTAATAATATAATTACGTTTTTATTTTTATTAAACCTCTTATTTTTAAAAATCTTTATAATATATTATTCTTAATTAAACTTTATATTATTAATTAATAATAATCGTAATATTTTAACGTTTAAAAATTAATTTATATCTTTTAAATTAATTATTAACATATTGTTTTCAATATTTTTAATTAAAACTTATAATACGTTTAACTTTAATTTAAACAATAAAAAATTATTTATATATACAATAATAATTCTTTTTATTTTTTCGTTATAATAAACGATATTATTAAATTATAAATACTTAAATTTTTATTTATATAATTTTTTTAACTTTTCTTTATTAAATAACCCCGGATTATTTTAATTTATATAATAGTTTTTGTTATAGTATATTATTATAACACTTTATATGTATATTAAAAACGGTATATAATCACATGTAATGTGGGGTTTAAAAAGTGGTGGTAATATTTTAAAAGTAGTATATATATATTATATTTAATTAAAGTTAGTTTAAAATTAGTTAATTTTATAAGGTTATTTTTTTATTTATATTATAATTGTAGATTTTTTTTTTACTTTTTTTAACTTTAATATAATAAACATTATTACTTAATTAATAAACTTTCGTGTTTATTTTAAATATTTAATTAATCTTTAATAATATTAAAATTTTTTTAATTTATTTAAAAAAACATTAACCATTTAATTAAATAAAAATAAAAGCTTTAAACTTTAATAAGTAAACTTTTAAATTCAATATTAAAAGAAATTAATAAGAAATTATACATTATATATATTATGAAACGTAAATAAAAATATTTTATTTTAACTTTAAAGTTAACTTATTTAATAGCTCCTTTATTAATTAAAAAAAACCTCGTTAATTAAGTTATAATTTTAATGGAATTTAAATATACTTTGAGTAATAATTAAAAATCTTTAAAGCTTATTAATAAAAACTAAATTATCGTTTAACTTTAAAAAGTTTTATTAATAAAGTATTTTTAACCCGGTATTATAAGATTTAAAATTAATCCGCTATTAAAGTTGTAATAAAAGTAAACTAATTTATAACCTCTTTTTTAATTAAATACTTAAATTAATAAATAATAAGTTTTTTACTATTATTTTCTTTTTAACTACTAATAAATATACCTTATAAAAGATTATAAGGCACATATAAACAAAATAACTTTTATTATAACATGTCGTAGTAAAAACGCTATTATACCCTTTTTTTTATTTAATTAAATACGTTAAAAAGCGTAAAAAAACCTTCTTTATATAACTAACCGTATAAAATTAAAAGAAATAAAAAAACTTATTAAATTAAACTTAACCTTTATCTTTTTTAAATACTATTAATATATTTTTTATAATTTCATTACTAAATAAATTATTAAAAACTTAATTAAACTCGCTTTTTATTTATACATTTAACTACTTGGTTTATAAAAGTAAATATAAATATTATTTTAAATAACGTATTAAACAAATGTAAAAGAAAAATATACTATAAATTAATCCGTTACGATATACAGTTAAAACAAAAAAAACTAAAAACTTTAATAAACAATAAAAACGTAAAAATAATAAGCGAATAACGTTGTTTTTAAGGTTATTAAACTTACCGTAAAAGTAAAACGGTTTAATATTACTTTTTAACTTAAATAATTTATATTATAAAAAGAAATGTTAAATATATAAAAATTACGAGACGTTACTTTTTTTATAAAAATAATAAATTTTAAAAACTATAAAATATATTACATAAAATATTAAAATTATTCGGTAGTAATAAATATTTCACGTAAAAGATTTAAAATTAAAAGCGGTAATTACGTTTCTAAAATAAACCTATAAAGATTAAAAAGTAAAACATTTAAAATTCGAATAAAAACAATGTAAAATAATTTAAACACGTTAAAATTAATAAGTTAAACATTTATAATTAACGACGACTTAATTTAACTTTAACGTATTTAAAAATAAAACGCGTTAAAAAAACATAGTTAAAAAAACAATAAAATTAAAAAGTTTCAAAACGTTATTATCCGTTTTATAAACGAAAACTTATAAAGTTATATTATAAATTTAACCACGTTTAAAACGACGAACCGTTATAACGTTAAACAATAAAACCGTTTAATATTTATAAATAATAAACCTCCTTTTAAATTTTTTTTAATTTAAACATTAAGTTATACTATTAATGTTACGGTCCAGCTGCGGGGTAACACATATAATACAGAATTGGGGAACAATGACCAGTTGGTCATTGGGAAGCTTTTAGCTTCATGGCGCAATTGGTTGTCCCCAGACCGATTGTAGCAATTAAAGAATAAATTATAAATAAACACTAATTATTTTTACAATAAATTAAATAAAATTAATTATATTTTAAACTAAACCGGCAAAACAACCGTAAAAAACTTACTTTTTTCGTTTTAAATAAAAATAAAGTCTTAAATAAATTATACATAATAAAAAATACTATTAAACACTTATATAAGTAATACAAAACTTAAATGCTTATAAAAAACACGAGATAAGTTTCGCGCTTTATGTATAAAACCTTTAAATTTACTTATCACTTTTAAATTAACTTTATAAAGCTTGTTAGATAAGTTAAACTAATAATTAACAACTATAAACATAAATTATTTAATAAATTACCGGTTTAACTTAATAAAAAAACTATTAATAAATATTATAATAATAAAATAAGTTTTACCACATTTTATTAATACGTATAATAACACAACTACACTTGAAATAAAAATTTTATTTCGCATTACAGTTAAAAAATAAATAAGTTAACTGCGGGTATTTTAAATAAATCACAAGCTAATTAAACGCCCACCTTTAATATTAACTAAAAAACAAATAATCACTATAAGATTTTAATTATAAAAACGGCATTTAATAAAAAAAAACTATATAAAGTTTTAATGTTTTTTTAAATAAATAATTCTTTATTTGTTATAAAAAAATATATTAACCAAATATACCTTTTAAAAAAAATTCGAATAAACTATAAAATAACTACTTAAATGTTATCGTTACTTAAGTTTTAATTAATAATAAAGGCTTAAAATTAAATATTAAAAAACTTAAGAAAATATTAAGAAAAAAACACTTTAAAAAAATTAAATTTTTATTTTAAAAAAGATATTATAACATGTATAACGGTTTCGATAAATTTATTAAATAAAATTTTTAATGGAAAACCTTTCTTATTACGTTATGAAGTAATAAAAAATAAATTAATTATAATAATAAATACTTTAAGTAATATAAAAGTAAATATATATCTTTTAATAAATAGTTTTTACATTATTAAAATAATAAAATATTTAAACATAAAAGTTTTTTTAAATTTAAATTAACCGTTATATTTAAATTTAACGGAAAATAAACATAATTTATTAACGTGGTAATTTACGCACGGTTTTAAATTTAAAGTAAAAAATAAGAAATAGGATATTATTAATGATTAATATAAAATATAAGTTAATTATTAGCAAAAGTTTTTTTAAACATTATAACGTACTAATAAATTATAAAAAAAAACCTAATTTTTTTACTTAATTAAAATTTACGGGGATAAACGATAAAAATCTTTATAAATAAAGTAAAAAACCTATTAAAACACTCAAATTATTAAAAAACCATTAATTAACGAGTAATGTTTATTAAAAAAAACGAAAAAAAAGCTAGTTAAAACGTTAATTAACATACGAAATTATGAAGTTAGACATAAAAAAAAGCTTAACCCCTTTTTAAAAAACGCTTATTTATCGAGAAAAGAAGCTTTACGTTATCAAAGTGTTTTAACTCATTTAAAACCTTTAATATATTAATAATAAATAACGTGGAAAGTAAATTATAAACTAAAATAAAAAAGCTTAAAAAATATTTAAATAAAAATAAAAAGTATATTAATAACCACATGTAAACTTATTAAACGAAAAAAATAAACTAATAACTTTGATGTTAATATTTTAACCACTACGTAAAAATATTAACTATAATAGTAACTGTAATATAAAACTATGAAAAATATATATGATGTTAAATAAACACGAATGGAAAAAACTTTTATAAGTAAAAATTAAAATATAAATTAAAATTAATACCTTTAATAAAAAAACAATTAAAATATATAGAGCTTATACATTTTAAAAAAAACATTATTAATTAATATAAACATTAACCGTTAAACATTACATTTTTAAATATTATAAAGTTTTATTAAATAATATAAAAAAGTGGTAAACTAAAATATAAACAAATAAACTTATACACTTTAAATAAACTTATCGTAAAAAAATATACGAAAGATTAATTACCGAATAATAATAACAAATTAAAAAGATTAACATTAAAAATAATCTTAAAAAAATATTATAATCATTTAAACGTATTTAATAAAACGGTATTAAATGAGTTATCGTTGTATTATTTTAGGATAAATTATTATATCGAATTAAAAGCGAACTTAAATAATTTAAAATATAATTTTTTATATAAAATGTTTTTTAAAAAATAAAGGTTTATTGTAAATACATTATAAAAAACTTATTAAAAAATTTATTAAATTATTATTTACATTATAAGCAGCGCCGGTGTTATTCGTAAAAAAACCAACGGTGAATTACGATTTTACGTAAACTATAAAAAATCAAACGCGTTTATAAAAAAAACCGCTACTTTTTCCTTTTTATTAAAAAAATATTAACGTAAATCGGAAAAAGGAAAATTTTCTTAAAAATTAATATCCGGTAAACGTTTTATAAAATATAAAGTTTATTAATATAAAATTATTTTTTTTAACTTTATAAATATTAATTAAGTGTAAATACATGTTACTACGTGTCGTAACTTTATACACGTGCTATTTTATTTATTAATAATAATTAAAAACATTATTTATTATATTTAATGAGAGACTACAATGGCTAGTTCACATGGCATGGCACTTCACATGCCATAGCAAGCGATGACGTCTTCTGATGACATCACAATGTGAGATAATGATTAGATAGCTGAGAGATCTCATAGATCTCATCTCGAGAGAGAAGACCTTTTCGTCTTCTCTTCTCTCTCAAGAATCAATCATTCAATCCATCAAGAATCAATCCATAAGGTCTCCTAACAGCCGCCCTCGTTTATAGTTTTTTATTAACTACGTTAACTATTTATTTTAACATAAAGAAAAAGGTTTAATTCTTTTTATTATTAAAAAAGTTTTTTTTTAAATTAACTTAAATTTTATTATATTTTATAACTTTAAAAAAAACAACGTTAATGTGTTTTAACTTTAATTTATGTATAATTTAATATATTAACTTTATAAAAATAAAACGTTATTAAAGTTATTACTTATCTTTTTAATAATAAATTGAAAGCAACTTATTTATTTTATAAATTAAATATAAAAAAACTTTATTTACTTTTTGAAAGATTAAAATTATAAGTTAATAAAAAAATATATTACCGTTTTATAACTATTTTACTTATAAATTAAAAACGATAATATATTAAATTATAATTTCCCCACTTTTTTTACAATTAATTTACTATTAAAAAACTATATAATAAAAGCTATATAACTTTATTACCATTTATCCGTTATAAAATTAAAGCCTTATAAGGGGGTAATAAAAATCCTTTTGATTTAATTCGATTAAACTCGTATAATAAAGTACGAATTGTTTTCGAATCGATATCGGATTAAGTTGAAATCGAAATATATTAATATCCACTTTTTTAAGTATTTAAAGGGTTTTTATTTTAATTGCTATAAAGTTTGCTTTTTTTTTTAAGTATAAAAACTTAATAAAAAAGTTTTTAAAAAATGTAATATAATTATAATTAAAGTTTTATACCTTAAAATATTTACTTGTAATAATTTTATATAATTAAAGTATATAAATAATATACTTTTTAAATAATTAATCGAAATAAAAGTTAATTAATTAATTATTTATTTATTTATTTATAATGAGTGTTAAAAATTAATTAAACATTTTAAAGCAAGTATTATAATTTATTAATTAAATAAAAATAATTATTATATTAAAGTTAAAAAAGTAAAAAAAAAAAAATTTACGGTTGTAATATAAGCGGGGATATAACCTTATAAAACTAACTAACTTTAAGTTAACCCCGATTAAATATAATACACACATCGTTTTTAAAATATTACCATTACTTTTTAAGCTTTATATTACACGTGATTACGCTTTATCTTTAACACATATATAAAGTGTTAAAGTAACGTATTATAATAATAAAGTAAAAATTATTAAGATTTAATATAAAAAGTTTTAAAAAAAATAAAATATATTAATAAGATTATTTAATATAGTTTAAGTAAGTTAAAATTAATTTTAATAAAAGAATTATTATTTTATTTTAATTATAAAAAATTATAATAAGTTTTAATAATATATAATTTATAAAATAAATTAAGTTTTATTTAAATATATCATTTAATTATATAAATAATTTTTTATATTATTTTTAATTAATAACAAATTTTTTTAAATATTTGTTAAACTCGATAGTTAATAAATCATTAAAAATATCATTAATTTATTAAGAAAATATTATTTAAAAAAATTGTAATTATATTATTAATAAAATATAAATTTATTTTATTAATAATGTAAACATAATAAACTTAAATAATAACAACGTAATTAAGTTAATCGAATAAATTACACTTTAAAATTACATTATAAACAAAGAAGTTTAAATTATTAAAATTAAAAACAAAAAAAACGTTAATAAAAAATTAAATATTATTAAAGCTTTATTAAAACATTTAATAAAAATAAATATAATTAACTAAAAAAGTAAAACTAATAAAATAGTTAAATAAATTTTATAAGTAACGTGTGCGTTTAACGTAACCGATAAATTAATAAAATAAAAACGTAACGATATATTAAATTTTAAAAATACCATTAAAAATATAAAGAAAAATATTATAGTAATAAAATAAAATATAAACGAAGTAAAAACGTATTTAATACTAACATTAACACCCGTTAATAATAATATAATACTAATACTTATAAGCTACTTTATAATAATAATGAAAAATATAATATAAAATTATATACTTATAATTATTATTCCTTTAGAAAAGTTAAAAAACTTATAATCAAAAAAGCTTAAACATTACCTAATAACATCCTTTATACCTTTAAAAAACTTATAAAACTAATAAATAATACTTTAAATAAAAATAAAAATATTATAGTAAAATATTTATAAAATAATACTATCACGTTAATATTTTATTAAAAAAAATAAAGTATATAAATAAAACTAAAATTAAATTAATAAAACGTTTAAAACTTAAACTTTAAATATTAATTAAAACATATTTATTATTATTAAAAGCTTAAAAGTATTTTAGGTATAAAATACTTATATAATGTTAAAAGCCTTTATAAGATATGAAAAAATAAACTAAGCTAAAAAACTAATAATTATTAAACAATAATAAGTTATTAATGATATATAAAAATCTTAATAAAAAACCGTAGGTAAAAATTTACGAAGAAAAAATTAAGTTTTTATTAAAAAAAATTTTCTTAGAATTAATTATTAACTTGTTTAATATTTTAGTTAAACTATTATTAGTACATAATTATTTTAATATTTTTAAAAAAGTATATATGAATATAATTAAAAATATCTTTAAAAATATTAAGGTTTAAAAAGCTTTTAAAGAAAATATATTACTAATAAGTTTTTAATAAACTTATAAAAAACTATTATAGCGCGTTTTAACCATTATTGTAAAATAAAGTTTTATATTTAAATACTACTTTAAAATATTTAAAAAAGTTATTATAATAATTTTATTTAAATCAAGTAAAATATTTAATGAAAAAATGTTAATTAATACTTATAAACTAGTTTTATTATTAAATATTAAAAGAAAAATAATTAAATATATTACTATTATAGCAAAATAAAAATATATTCTCTTTAAAAACTAAATAAATAATAAAGCATATAAATTTATAAAAATTGCAATATAAATAATAATAAAAAATATTTAGTTAATATAAAAACATAATAAAATGACTTTTTTATTATGATTAAATATTTTTAAAGCTTTTAATAATATAATATGTAAACGTTTTATATACGTATTATATATAAAACGATTTTTAATATAAATAGTTAAATAAATTAAAAATTTTATAACAGATTAAAAAATCATTTTTAACCTTAATAAAAAACAATTAAAATATAAATCATTTAAGCTTAAAATACTTTAAAACTTACTTTTATCTTTAATATTATTCTTATTTTACATTACTACTTTATATAAAAATTAAAATAAAATAATATCTTTATTTTAAACTTTACTAATAACATAAATTTATTAATAATAATTATCATAAGTTGAAAAAAGTTTACCATATATATAAAGCGTAAATATTACAATATAAAATAATATTTACATTGTAAAAAAATAAGCTAATATATTCTACTAAAGTATATTAACTTTATTAAAACATTATAAAATTAAATGAAATAATAATTAATTTAAGTAAAAATATATAATTTTTAAAAGTTTAATTAAATAAAAAATTAAAATAATCAAAGTATTTAAAGGTTATTAAAGTAAAAATAAAGCGTTAACGATATACGTTATTAAAATTAATAGTTAAAACTTAAAGGTATAATATATCTTAAGTAAAGGAAATATATATTAAAGTAATTTATAACGTAATTATTTATAATGTAATAATGTAATATACTTTTAATACTAAAAATAAATTTAAAAATATTATTATTAAATTAGTTGTAACGTAATTAATATATTTATAAAAGGTAAGTAAAATGTATAAAGTTATATTTATAATTTTATTAAAATCGGAAATTAAATGCCTGCCTTTAAATATATATTTAAATATAAAAGTAATAAAATTTAAAAATAAAGTTCAAGCTATTAAACTTTATAAGTAAATAATAAAAGCTGGATAAAAAATAAAAAAATAGATTTTTGGTAATTAAATAAACTAAAAGTATTATGGCTTTAACTTGGTAATAGAATTACGTAAAAATAAAAACTTTAACGATTATAAAACTAAAAAAAATAGTATATAAAATAAATTAATAACAAAAGCTTATAAAATACTTTATTTAAATATTAAAAAAATAAAATAATACGAAATCATACCAAAATAACTTTATATTAAAAACGCCCTCGAAAATAATTAAAATAGAAAGGTTATATTTTAATTTACGTAAATATAAAGTGTTAATATTAATATAAATAAAAGCAAATAATATATTATATTATTATAAAATATTTACGCTTTACTCGTATAAAAAAAGTTAAAAAAACGTTTTATATTAAATGTGTTTAAAATTAAAGTTGATTATTTAAAGTTGTTATTATATAAGAAAAAACGATTTAATTATAAAATAAAAATAATAATTAAATAGTTTTTAAAATTAAAAATATTATTTATATATAAAAAGGTTTTACGTTTTATAAAAAAAGAAAAAATATAATAACTTAAAAAAAATAACAACGAATTATTAATGTATTAATAGTAATACATTAATACATTAAAATATAACATTACTACGGTAAAATTAGTTAAGAAGCACATTATAACGTATAACAACTAAGCTTAAACTTAATTAAATATTAAAACAATTAAATCGGAAAGAATATAAATTAAAATATAAAAATAAGTAAACACTATAAAATTATATATAATTAATAATGTTAAGTTAACCCGGCATTAAAACGCTTATAACTTATTACTAAAAAAAAGGTAATCGGTTATAACTATTAACTCTTTTTGTATATTTATTTTTTTAATAAATAATTTTTTTTAAATTTTAATAAAAAAATATATAATATATTTTTTAATAATTATACCCGGTATCTCCGGATAATAATTTATATTATTTAACCTTTAAAAGATACTATCAACCTTCAACAATCTAATATTATTAGTAATATAACATTAAGATAAAAACTAAAATTTACATTTAAATAAAACTTTTTAAAATGAAAAGCTTATAATTAAATATATTATGTTTAAATTTAACTACAATACACTTTTAACATAATTACTTAATTTATATAAAAAAATATAAAAATATTACAATATAAAATCTCCACTATAAAAAACCTAACAGTAAACTATTTTATTATGATTATAATATTAATATAAAACTTTTTAAAATATAAATATTAATCTTTAAAATTCGTATTTAATTTAACGTTTAAAGATTTATTAAAATATAACTTTATAAACCGTAATAAAACTATGAAAATAATATAATTTTCGGTTATTTTAATAAAAAACTATAAATCATTAACAATATAACTTATAAAGTTAAAAGTTTACTTATAACATTATATTTTACCCCGTTTTTTTATTTACCTTTAATTTTATATAACGTTTATAATGCGTTATTAATACACTTATATATTTATAAGTAAATTTAATTATAACACTTTGAATAAGCTTATAATTTTTAATATTAAAACCGAAACATTTTAAATAAAAAGTTAAAATAAAAACTACTTTAACTTAAAAGAAAACACGGGGAATAACTAATATAATTATAACAACGTTATTATTATTAAGATTATTATTACCGCCGTTATTATTATCGTTTCTCGTTTTTTTTTCGCGTTTATTTTTATTTAACCATTTAAAAAAATTATAAAGTTAAAATTATTTATTAAAAATTTACGTTATAAATTTTACTTTTATATCACATTTTTAACGTTATATAACATTTTCTTTAAAACAAATAACCTTAAAAACCTTATTAAAAAAATAACGGTAAAAACTTATAATTACATTAATTACGAACTAAAAATAATATAATTTAATATACACTTTAACTTAAAAATATATAATAAAGCTATTATTAAATAATCACGTAATAATAATATTAACACATATATTTATATATTCTATTAATAACTTAAAAAGTAACTTTTATTTATTTTTATTAAAATAGTAAAATTTAACAGTTAAAATAATTAAAAACAATATAATTATATAATAACTACGAAAAATAAACGTAATAAAATTTTTTTTTTAACATTTAATTTTTACTTAAATATTTACTTAATAATAATTTTATATATTTAATAGAAAAAAACCTTTTATATAATTAAACAATCAACGTAAAATTAAATAAATAAATAATTAATTAATTAATAATTGTTTATATAAGAAAATATATATATTAAAGTTAAATAAAAAATTTAAAATAATTAAAATATAAAAAAATATAATTAATATTAAAATATTACTTAATTTACAATTTTAAATATAAAAACTTTTATATACTTTTAAATTATATTATAAAAGTTATAATATATTTTTTAAATAAAATAAACATAATTATAATAAATAAGATTATTTTTAAAATACATTAAAAAAGTAATTTTTTTATATGATTTTTCGATAAAAAACGTTTTTTAGAAACGTTTTACGTAATATTTTATAAGAGTATTAATAATTTTAAAATGTTAAATTTAAAAAATATAATATAATCGTTATTATAATACATATAAAAGAAATTACGTTATTGAAAACTTTTAAAAACGGTTAATATTTAAAATTACAACGATAATATAATGAATAAAAATATTATAAATGACAAAAAAACCGTATACGTTTCAAACGCGGTAAGCTTAAAAAGAAAGTTAAAATTATACGTTATTAAGGTTTTAAACGAATATTTTAATAGTTATATTATTTTTTATAGTTTTATTTTAAAAGTAACTAAAAAGCGTTTTTACGACTTATAACGTTTTTTTTATAATAAATAAGAAGTTAATAAAATAAAAGTAAACGTTTTATAAAGTAAACGTTTTATAAAGTAAACGTTTTATAAAGTAAACGTTTTATAAAGTAAACGACCTTTTAAAATTAATAAAGCATTTCGTCGAAAAATACCATTTATTCGAAGTTAATACGAATAAACTTACGTTAAAAAAACTTTAAAAAACCTTAAAAAAACGAAATAAATTAAAACGATTTATAAAAAAAATCGTTAAAACTTTAAATTAAAATACGTTTAAATTTATAAAGTTATTAAAGGCTTTTTATAATTACTTAATAAACTTAAAATAAATCTTGGAAAAATATTTATTAATTAATACGTTAAATAAATATAAAGTTTATATATATATATATAAATTTATTTAATAAAAAAATATAAATTATAATAAAACATTAATTATAATAATATAAATAACATTATAATAAATATTAATAATTATAACTAAAATTAAAAATTAAAATATAATATTAAGAATTATAACCGAAATTAAAGATTAAAATATAATATAAATTAATTTTATCGGTATTTACTTAAATAAAAACCTCGAAAAAAATATTTATAAAATAATTAAAGAATATTTTAAAAAAGTCGTGCGTTTAAAAAAATAATTTTAAATTAATAATTAAATTATTAAAACTATTATATAAGTTAAAATAATTTAAAATTACTTAATAAAAAAATTAGAAAAATATTATATTGTGACGAACCTATACTTAGGCTTAGTAAGTATAGCTTCATAAGGGGGTCTTGATTTTAAGGTAACAGTAATTGTAGAGGTCAAGTGTAAT
>MU386101.1:0-14601 GCA_022497145.1 Rostrohypoxylon terebratum
CCCTAACCCTAACCCTAACCCTAACCCTAACCCTAACCCTAACCCTAACCCTAACCCTAACCCTAACCCTAACCCTAACCCTAACCCTAACCCTGCGTCATTTCTGTGGCTATCGCTATGGCTGTGAGCGAAGATTATCTGTCATGTTAGTGACAACACTATGCCCTTGACGTTTGGAGGATCGTACGTGATGAGTGACTTAGCTTGCAAAGAATTTTCCAGAACAATCGATGATTTGGAATCGCCATGCGATATACAAGATTTATATAGCAATTATGCATGATAGCCTGAATCAATACACTGAACTCTTATCGAAACGAGAGTGTCGGCTTCAGTCGGTCTCGGCACCAGTTCATAGGGCTATTGCCAGTTCCACCGATTTCCACGTGGGATCAAAAATACCTATGGAGGCTCTGGTGGTACTGTCCCCCACGGTCGCTTGGTCCTTTGTGCCAGGTTGGCTGGACAAGTCGTCTCCCATTCAGTCGTTATAGATTATCCCCACGCTGCACCGTGGTTGATAATTGTCATCTTTGGCCGTGAATAACACCGATTCAACGTGCCACGTGCCTGTTAGAGAAGAGATTCAGGACAGATCTCAAATCGTTCATGAGATTCATCGGCGCGTCTCTCGATGCCGAGGCAGTATGAAAAAAAAAATTCAACATTAGAAATGCGGGGGTTGTGCTCCCGAATTGGAACTTCGTATGCCCGCCTAAATTGGACAAGGCGGGAAAATGTCGACTCACGAATGAGATATGACGATCGTCTAATATATCGGGACGCTGTTTCTGGTTCTCGGTAGTCGGCAAATCTTCTAAAGATAGAGGCGGACTCGGACGCTGAAAAAATATATATGTGTGGCCTTGGAATGCCAGGCTGCTCGTTCGGCAACCAGTTTCGTTGTTAACGCAGCTGTCAACGTAGCTATCATCTCCAATAATATCGCTCGGGATCCTGATATTTACAAGGCATCGCGGAAAATGAAGTGGTTACCTCTTGCAGCGGTTCTAGCCGTGCCCTCCCAGGCCGCGCTTCGATTCGGATGCTCTACCTTGACCATCCAACGTCTTGACCCTCTAGTTGAGCCTGGCGTGGTTCCCTCGGCGCACCTTCACCAGATCGTCGGTGGTAATGCCTTTAACGCATCGATGGATCCTGCCGCCGGCGATCTTGGAGACAAAGGTACTTGTACTACATGTACCTTCTCCGAAGACTTCTCGAACTACTGGACGGCCGTGATGTTCTTCAAGCACCCCAATGGAACTTACAAGAGGGTTCCCATAATGCAGAACACGGCTCTGCCGAACGGTATCAATGGAGGAGTACGTGCTATGTTGGCCGGTACCACGCGGGCGTATGATAGTGACTAATCGGATGATATTATAGATGACTATTTACTATACCCAACAAGACTTTTCTTCCAACGGCAACCAGAAGATCACCGCGTTCAAACCTGGATTCCGGATGACCGTCGGAACGCCGACTTCGACGAGCAAGTTTGGTCCCGGCCTGAAATTCGTCTGCTTGCAAAACAAGGGCACTAGATTCCCCGAGCTCGACGACTTCCCAACTAAACCGTGCACCGGGGGTATAATGACCGTCCACCACTTCCCTGCGTGAGTAATCCTTCACAAGAGTCTGCCCTAGGTTCCCCGCGCGCTAACGGGTCCTTAGATGCTGGGATGGCAAGAACCTCGATAGTCCCGACCATCAATCGCATATGTACAACACGGTAAAAGATGCGTTCCAGAACTCGGGTCCTTGCCCGGCTTCTCACCCGTAGGTTTCGACCCCGCAAGAGGCATACTATTTCCCATGTATTGCTCGTACTGGGTGCCATGTACTAACCTCAATCTCGCGCGAAAGTGTCCGTGTTCCCCAGGTCGCCTACGAAACTCTGTGGGACACTACCCAATTCAACAGCATGTGGCCCACTGATGGCTCGCAGCCGTTCACGCTTAGCTATGGCGACAACAAGGGATACGGAACGCACGCCGACTACGTGTTCGGCTGGAAAGGCGATTCTTTACAGAAAGCCATGGATTCGTCTTGCATGTTCCAGGCCTGCGAGAACGGGAACCCGCTGAAGTCGCAGGGCGTTACTCAAATGAACCAGTGCACTGTCCCGAAAACGGTCGATGAGGACATTGACGGATGTAAGAGATTCTATACTGCGGCATGTATAGATACAGGCTAACATTGTATGATTTAGGGCTTACTTCGCTCCCTGGTATGTGATTACACGAAACGTCTAAGAGAACTCGGATGTGAGAAAAGCCGATTAGGCTATCATTTAGGTCGTGTAATTCCATTCTTTTGGGGTCTGTTCTCAATAATTACTTAGATAGTCTACTATACCAACGCTGGAAGGAAAAGATCGTTTGTGTGTGGAGGCGTATTTTATTAGAGCGGCGGCCGTTAGCCTCCGTCGTAATTTAGCTTGTGAGGACCAAATACATCTGTTTTTATTATCTCGATCAATTGATAAGACTGTTTGTGAGCATTGCTAGGTCAGAAGATACTCGGGCAGGCCGTGCAGAAGGTTAACCGCGGCATAAGACTACGCAAAGTGACTGCTCCAATTGACTTTCAATGCTGAGGGACATTTGCCATTTCTACAAGGAGTTCTGTACACCTAATGTAGCATGGCTAGACGAGCAGCTTTTATTAAGACACAGCTTGAAGAATCCCGGCCTATTCCTGTCCTAAGTTCGATCCTTCTCGTCAATCCGTATCATGGTAAAATTCAAGCTTCGGAAACCTTTTGATACTGCAGTATCCGATTTCGGGACAGCGTGCTGTGTAAAGATTCGATACTCGAGACTAATAAAGAAGCTTGTGTCAAGGTGATTAGTAAGTGGAGAGGTACGTTGGATGATAGGAGAAACGTATTGGTGTGTTCAGCACGAACGGTACACCGCTAGAGCGTCACGTTGGAAGCGCTTTCCGAAAGGGGGTATTGGACGATAGGTAGACAGAACTGACAAGGTATTTGAATAGGCCGCGCGGAATTCTTTCCCACTTTCATCGGTGAATGTATAGGTACGGTGTAGGTCAAGATAAGAGACCAGACTGGATGGCTCCCGCGGCTATCGGCTGCTTGATCTCGTTCGGATTGAAAAATCTGGCTGCTCGTTCAGCTTTGTTTATATCGATGTCCAGCTGACGAAAAAGAAACACAAGTTCCGGATGCCTCTTGATAGCAAGTCCGATGTCTTTGATATTCATCGTGTTGGTATGACTGGCGATGTCGTCTTTGTATCTAGCTACCAGGGCTCGTAAGTCGGCTGCGTCATAAAGCTTGGATCGGGTTGCGGCGGCGTGCAGTTTCCCCTTGAACAGGTAAGGCGGATCGAGGAAGGAAGCGAGCCCAGGACCGTGGTAAAGACCTCTGATAGGGATGGCCGTGGTTGAAATGTCATCCATGGTATACTGGGAATCTTCAAAGCGGAACGTGTTAGTACTATTCGCATAATTGACCATATTCTGGCTGCGGGTTTGGGGGGAGCTTGGTCCGGGGATCTATGTTACCCTTGAATTTGACGCAAAAGACTTCCACCAACACCTGAAACTTGAGGGCAGCTTTCTCAGCATAGAGGAAGGCGACGTAGTCATCTCTGGCTTGGGTGAGGGCATCAAAGCCATGCTCCTTGGTAACAAGCTTCAGGAGCTCATCCTTAGAAACTGAGGCCAGGACATCAATATCTTTAGTGACGCGAACACCCCCGAATGCGCTTATAGCATGGCCGCCAAAGATGCCATACTTGATATTCTCGTTGCTGAAGATACGGTGTAGTACGATAGCTGCGTCGTTGAGCAATTCTCGTGACATTTTTACTAGATGTACCTGGAAAGCGTACGGTTAGAAATCTTCGTGTGGTCGGAGAAAGCGTGTTGAATTGGTTGGATATAAGTAGATTAGCTGATGGATTTCTATGTGTAGTAGAACATGAAGTTGGTTGGGTGAGACCTGAATGGTAGACGAGTAATAAAGTATCATTTACTATTCTTAGAGAATGATTCGCACTATATACTATCTCTATGAATAAATGGTACTGCGGATATTCGACTGGCTATTAGGTTAACACATCACGATGAGTCAACATTGAGCCTGAGAATAGGTAGGTACCTAGGATCAGATGAATAAAGCGGGCTGCGATTTCTGACCCTATGCCATCACTTTAGCAAGTCATAAATCGTCAGGTTGTTGTTTAACATGTTAAATAGAGGTGGGCACGTATATAGCAAACAATCATGACCTAGTGAAGCATCTATCATTGATGAGTAAAGTTGGATGTTATTATGAAAGATGTCAACGTTTCGTGAACATAACCCGATCGAAAGGTCATCTTTTCACACAGAGTGGAGCTGAGATTGAATACTAACGACCGTCAAAATCCATTAATTAATCGTTCGAATACGTATACCCATCAGCCAATATGAAGGAAAAATCATCTTGAGGACAGAACTTGCCGTACTATTTCAAGATTATTATTCTAACTCTCACAACAGTACTAGCTTCTCCCGGTACCTCAAAGTACACATTTAACATATGGTCACCTGGCAAGTAGGTGTTTGTTCTGTTTCATGACTGAAGTTGACATATTGTCATTACCTACTTCGTAGAATCACCCCAATAACAAAAAACACTACATAGTCCACATTTCCTTTAATCTAACAACCTACTTGTATCGGGATATCAAACCAATCTGAATAAAATGGTGCCGTTTCTAAAGCCCCTCTGGAATCAGCTTCATCGGCCCTCAAAATCTCAAGTTCGAGTGCAAATCCTCTCCGACCTTCACCTCGAACTCAATCAACAGTATTCATCGTTCGCCATACCAATATCTGCACCGTTCCTTATTCTCGGTGGCGACATCGGTCGCCTCACAGACTATGAAGGGTACCTAAACTTCGTTATGGTACAAGCGTCCCGTTACCAAAAGGTTTTTCTAGTGTTAGGCAATCATGAATTCTACGGATTAAGCTACGAGTCGGGGATTGAAGAGGCCCGTCGTCTTGCACAAGAACCTTGTCTCGCGGGAAAATTGATACTTTTGGATAGGATGCGGTGGGATGATCCTGATTCAGACCTCACGGTCCTTGGATGCACGCTCTGGTCGGAGATTCCAGATAGAGATCGCAATGTTGTCGAGTCTAGGATTAACGACTTTCGTATGATACGGGGATGGAATGCCCAAAGACACAACGAAGCTCATTTGGCAGAGGTCGATTGGCTACGTAATCAAGTTGCACAAGCTGCGTCGCATGGCGGCGGCGAGATCCCAAGACGGATCTTGGTAGTGACTCACCACGCTCCTTGCATAAAAGGGACTTCACGGCCAGAAGACGCCCATAATCCATGGTCGTCTGCTTTTTCTACGGATCTAGTAGCTAGAGGAGGATGGGATGACGTTAAGGTGTGGGTGTTTGGTCACACCCATTACTCGACGAGATTTATGAAACAAGGAATAGAGATCGTAGCTAATCAACGAGGATACGTCTTACTAGAGGGAAAGGGCGAGGTGCAGGGAGAGAAAGGTCATAAGTTCGATCCTGGTATGATAATCACTATATGAAACATCCATATTTGATACCTACTCGAGCATATCCAACGTGTGACCGATTCGTTAGCATATAGGCTATCATACATCCTAAATGGAAAACCATTGTTGCCGTGTGAGGCATTTGTCTGCCCGGTCATGAAAATAGCCATACCAGCAAAGTGACTTCCCAAGACACCGAGAAAGAGAACAAATATATGATAAATTGATTGTGGCAAAAAATCGATAGGATACGATGATATTTTATCGCTCTTCGGAGTAAAAGCCGAGTGCAACTAGGTGTTAGCCAGCTTTAAGCAACATGCAAAGCATCTTTTGTCCACCCATAAGTCCAGCTTATAAGGCGTGTTATGTAGTGATCTTTTATGCGAGATTGATGAGGTTTATAGATTTTGATAGACCTCTCCAACACCAATCCTTCAGAGGATGAAAATGTATACACTGATCCGTTAGGTACTTAGATATGATAGAGAACCCTACCTCCGACATTGCTGTTATATATGCCTTCCAAGTGATTGAACCGCGAGCCTCTGGTTTGGAAAATAGGTACCGTTCTAAATTTCCCGACTGATCGCCATATAACTGCTACGCGTGCTGTTGTCGAGGAGTAATTGTTTAATTGTTTCATATTTTGATCACGAATAGACTGGTGACTCATAATTAATACGGGAACTTGTAGGCGTGATGTTTTTATGATAATTATGACTTTTCACTTTTCGGTGATCATCCACTTCTACCCTCATACCTGCTTTGGTTGATCGAAAACCGATCCGCCCTCAGTGCTATTAATACCTCGTCCCTCTTTCCAATCCAGACCCCATGTGAGGATTTCTGGATGTGTTACGGTGTAATACCGCATCCCCAGCATTGAAATTATACTACCGACGCTAAAAGCCGCAGATAACGGGAAGCCGATTGGGTATCTAGGGGAATCAGATACCCGCCACGCCCGTAGCGGGATCGTGGCGTGCCCTACATACACCAGCGTGACAGCAATCGCCACAGAGATAGATCGTGCCTCCGGCTCCTTACGCAATATCTCCGCGAGCCAGGCAATTAACGCATATCCCCAAGCAGCGGTGGCATATGTCAAAAAGTAGAAGGCCATGATTGTGGGGTGCGAATTCGGCCATCCAGCTAGAACGCACGTCGCCAACAACTGTAGTGCGGCAGTGCCGCATGAGATTTGCCAACGCCAACCTCTCCAGTCGCTGAGTGCGTTGAGAGTAATATTGCTTACTATAGAGATGGCGTATCCACCTAAGGGGATGAGATTGACTGTGTATGTCGAATATAGCGGCTTGCCAGCCGAATTCGTGACACCTTTGAGATATAGGAGGAAGTAGGAATTGGCGCGCTGAGACCAAGCAAATTGAAGATATGCTGTCAGAAACAAATACGTCAGAGGGCTCTTTATCAAGGAGAGAATCTTTCGTACGAGGACATCAAAGCGGATCAGCCCCGGAGTGGTGGTTCCGTATTCCAACAGCCTCGAACGTGCCAGTTTACGTTCTGTGTTGCTTAGATAGAGCGCTCGGGTGATTAAGGGAGAGTCCGGGATGACCAAAAAGCCTATGGCTCCTCATACCATGGTTATGATACCCGAGACGACAAAAAGCCACTGCCAGCCTTCAAGACCGTTCACTCCATCCAGATTCTCATAGAAAGTAGCTTGCAAAATTCCTAGAAACATACTCCCGGCCACGCCGCTGACGCCAAAGATGGCTAACCGCTTCCCGAGCTCGTTTGGTGTGTACCAGTTGAGAATCATGCTAACGATTCCAGGCCATGAGGTCGACTCAAAGACGCCGAGGAAAAATCTCAGACCGTAGACTGTCCGCGCGTTTGTGGCCTTATAAGTCGCCAATGTTAACGCGCCCCAGAGGATTTCGCAGATTGGCAAGAAGATGGAGGGTCGGACTCTGGTTTGGATCATTTGCGCCGGCACGATGAATAAGGCGTAACCAATCGAGAAGAAGGTTGTAAATTCGACAAGTTCGTTTCCATAAAGCGAGAGGGCTTCTTTCATCCCTGATACATAGGCCTGTGTCGTTGCTGACTGGTCCATGTCCTTCAATAAACCCGCGACAAATGCCCACGTCAGCAGGAAAGCGTCAAGCTTAAGGACTATGATATGTTCTGGATCCTTAAAGTAAGGGTGTAGTTTTCCAAGCCATCCAGCTTTATTTTCCTCATGGACAGACACATATCGACCGTCCGGTTCACCGTGCTCGTCTTTCTGGGCGTTCAATACCATCGTCGCACATCAGTTACCGAGGCTTGTCTCATAACCTCGCTAGTTTATAGAAGAGGATGCTAAGGTTAAAGCGAAAGGAAATGTATGTTCCTGTACATTGACGTCGCACGTTTTCTCGGTAAGTTTAGACCAGACAATCGCAAGACTTCGAATTGGAATGAAAGAATTTCATATATAAGTACCTAGTCAATGAGATGATGAGATTGAAACTATAATCACGGCATCGAGAAACTTCCAAGGTTGTCTTCCTCGGATTCCAAATAGAAAAGCCTTCAAGCGACCTTGTCAATATCATCTTGTAGGATGCCCTTGTATCTCGGCGTGCCACGAAACGAGAACCCTCTTGGCTTGGATGAGACGGCGCTATAAATATCGTCATCTCGGCACCGATGTCGTGATGACTATCTAACCTCTCAACAATCAGATAGCAATGATAATGACCCACTTGAGCATCAATTCCTAGCTCGAGCGAGCAAGGACATCTGGGCTTGGCCGTGTGGGACGATCTCGCCAGTAGGCGATAAAGATTATGAATCACGTCTTGATGAGATATCACCCTGTACTCGTTGCTGCATGGCCCCATGCTGATTTTTTTATATAGTCGACACCCACCACCAACGTGCTTACCCGTACCTCTCACGGCGTCTTAAACCGATACCTAATCAATAATAATCTACTTACCTACTAAGTGAAAAGCAAAAAAATAGAAAAGGTTGGAAATGACATCCCAACCATTATATCCTTCATATCTACCAACCAGGCCAGATGGGTACGCGCCGACCTTAAACATCCCACAATTCGAGGCGGACGAGCCCGGGATCAGAGCCGACCCCCTTAAGCAGACTATTCTAAAAGCTGGTGCAGTGCTCACGAATATCACGCCGAGGATTGGAACAGAGATTAAAGGTATCCAGCTGAGTCAACTGTCGCCCGCGGGACTTGATGAAGTAGCTTTACTGGCTGCCGAGAGAGGCGTCTTAGTTTTCGTATGTCTCAACTCCGAAGTTTACTACTACATTATACCTGACGAAAAAGCGCAGAGAGATCAAGATTTCGCGGACATTGGTTTCGATAAACAGCAAGATCTAGTGAGATACTATGGGCCGCTCCATAAACACCCCACTATGGGTTATCCCGCAGGTACTGGCCCAGAATTCCACGTCGTCTATGCAGACGAGACTGCGTAAGTGTGTAGGGTTTGAAGTTTAGGCTGCTTAGGTATCATTTTCTCACGCAAGATGTAGAGGAAATCTCAGGACATTGCTAGGTCCTCATACATCCTACGATCTTTGGCATGTCGACCAAACTTTCACCCCAAACGTGCCATCTACCACCTTCTTCTGGGTTCTCGAGATCCCTGAGTCAGGTGGCGGCGACACGGCGTTCACCTCCCTCACCGCAGCGTACGAAGCCTTATCGCCCGCCTTCAAGAAATTGTTGGGAGGTTTAAGCCTCTACCATACTTCGGCATCGGTGGGAGAGATAGCTCGCGTGGGAATGGAGCGCGCCCTGAGGGAGGCTGTCAACACGACGCATCCCTTAGTAATTAAACACCCAGTCACCGGCAGGCCTTCGCTTTTTGTAAATCCTACGATTGCTCGCAAGATCGAGGGATTTCTCCCAGAGGAGTCCGATAGCCTTTTGGAATTTCTTCATACCCATATCAGGAGTCTTGATTTTAGTTGTAGGGTCAGATGGGAGAAAGGTACTGTTGTGGTATGGGACCAGAGAACTGCGGCTCATAGCGCGGTACCGGATTTTGCAGATGGCGAGAGGCGGCACATGGTGCGCATAATTCCCTACGGAACGAGACCTGAGCCGGCTTTTCCGGAGATGTTCATCGCTCCTAAATAACAGGGTATGTAGTGTTTACCTAGGACCTAGGTACCCAGATAGCTATGCTATAGCCTCTATTCCTCATGCCGAACTTTTCATGCTACCCTTCTAGGTTAATTAGGTACTGAGGATACGCAAAAAGAATGTAGAGCGCAAGTCCCCTCTGCGATTGTCCACATAAGGGCCAACGAGATGAAAAAGGAGGAGTCGCGTACATATAAAAGTGCTCCTAAACGATTAGCTGCGCAGATGCAGGCACTTTATCGACGGGCATGTGTTAGTAGAGAAAATCTGAGGCAAGGGATAATTTGACACCGATTAGGAAAGGGGCAAGGGCAGTGAACTCACAGGACTTCGACGGAGAAGACAAGGGATAATTATACCGAATTTGCGTTTTCGACTCATCTGCAATTTCCAGATGACTCTTTGCGGCAAATTTGGAATGAACCCCAACCCCGGCTTTCTGGACGAGGTAGGGTCGAGTAACCTAAAGATGCCAAATGAGTACTAGAGGAAGGTAACCTATAGTGATTCCCAATCTTCCTCTTAGTACCAAGTACCTAAGTAGGTCAGTCAGGTGAGTTCTAGGTCAGGAGAGAGGTTTATAAGTCCGTGGATCTCGTCACATCACATTCATATGCTGTAGTACCTTGCACTTACCTCGCAAATAACAAGGAAATCCAGAGAAAATAAGGGGGGGGACTCACATATGCCGTTTCAATCAAACCGAGCCGTTGGGGATGTTGAAAAAGTTGAGGAGTTTGGGGGCTAAGGTTTGGTCGATATGCTTTGGTTATAAGGCTCCCGTAGTCCCTGGAGATAAAATATGCGATGCCCGCCGTATACTGCCCGAAGAGCGCACCATGGTTGGGTGGCATTATAAAGAGGCGAAGAGAGTCGAACTCTGTCGTAGGAGGCGACAGCAACTAATCAGAATAAGGGAGCAGCAGAGGACCACATAACTAAGGAAACATAGATCATGAAAGCAATCAAGGTAAATAGAAAACCAACGACCTCTATATCTTGGTCTCGGAAAGTGTTATCTAAACCGTGTATCCAGATGGGTATAATATATACAATTTACGCTGAGATGCCTTCCTGAGATCCGAATCGCCTGTTATATATCCAAAATTTAAATCTTCTATGAATCCAAATGATATAAACTGAAGAGGTCAGATAACACATAGTACAACGTTAACAGAGCGATATAGAAGCATAGATTGAAGACGGTGGTTGCGCGAATAGTCTTCATGCCATGGGCCAGTGTTTGAAGCTGTCGCGCATCTTCGGCAATCCTCAAGCGGATCGTGGGCGAAGAGGACTGCTATCTAAGTTAGGCAAGTCTGTGGAATCTAGTCCAACGAGGAGAGACCGTAGCCCGTGATCATGGCTTCTCTCAGGAGGAGAATCAGAAGCGCCAGCAACTGGAGCGGGTTGGGAGGCGGAAAAAGGAGCCAAGGTGGTGTTCAGACGTTCGCGCCCGTCCGCTTTCGCGTTCTTTTGGCCGAGTTCCCACGTCGGTTCCGCGAAGCCGCGTCGAATGAGCGCATCCTGCATGTCATTTGAGAAGCCGCGGAACCGTATCATCTCATCTGACTTGGCGCTCAGATCGACGAGCGAAGCTTCAATCCTAGCTCGAGCAGCTTCCAAGTCGGCTTTGGCGCCGGCGATGTCGGTTATTAGGCTCGCCTCGCGCTCTTGAAGGGGCTGGAGCTGGTCGGCAATTAAAGCATTGATGTCTGCTCGCAATTCGTCCGATGCGCGAATGCGGCGGCTAGGCGGCACCTGGGTTTGGGATTGCTCGTCTTGTAAGAAGACGGATGGTGCCCTGGAGCCAGATGTTCTACGCGATAAGAGTTCTCGTCGTCTCGCAGCTAAACCCTCCTCCTGTTTCTCGATGGCGACCAAATCCTGAAATGTATTCTCCATATCTTCCTTCTGCTGTTCTACTTCGGCTATCTCGCTCTTCACGCTAGACAATTGGATCTCCAATGATTCCAGCCGACTTTTCGCCGTGCCGAGCTGCGATCTGGTTTCCCGCACCGCCTGTTCACAGCTGTGACGTTGGTCCTGGAAGATGCTAGCTAGTTGAAGAATTACCGACTCAATGTAAGTAGCCACGCCATCCGACGAAGATGAGGGTACCATGTTTTCCTCGAGGTGAAAACGAGAGGGAGGGTTTGTTGGAGGGATGTGACGGTCCGAGTTGGGACCGGAGGTGGGCGTAGATTCGGGGGGTGTTGCGTATGAAAAGTGAAGCGGCATGGAAGAGTGGTGGCGACGTTTCTGGCGCTTAGTGATGGGCATTCCCGACTCGCTAGCCATGCTGTACCCGGTAGCGAGGCTGCGTCCTCGGAGACGACGTGTAGGTGAGAAGATTGGCCGGCCCTGTCGGGTTAATTGAGAGTCTTGCTGGTCGATTTCGGGATCATATATGCTAGGATCGTCGTCTTCTACGTTGTCTTCTGGGCCTTCGCTCGATCCTCGCTCGACTTGTTGCTCGCCAAGTCTTTGCCGCTCGGCAGCGGCAGCACGTCTTTGCTTTCTCTTTCTATTTCTCATGGCGGGGTTTTCGGGGGTGTCAGATCCTTCCTTACATTCGTCGATGACTGCGTTGAGGATAGCAAGCGACAGGGGCTGTCCATCGGGGACGTTGGAGCTTAGTAGTTGACGAGCATGTGGAAGGGTCGTGCAAAGGGCGATTGTCTTCAATTTGTCGAGTAGGTTATCTGTCCATACGGTAGGAAGGTGAGGAGATTCGGCTGGGAAGAGCTTCCAGGGCCAGATATTCCAAAGCTGATAGATGCGTTGGGCTGTCTGCTTGTTCCGATTCGACACAGGCCGTTTGAGCGGGTGGTCTGGCGGAAGGGCTATATCAAGTGTTTCAACAGGACGAGGCATCGATCGAACTTTGAAGAGGGGAAATAGTTCGATCAGATTATCGATCTATCAAAACCGATTGAAATTAGCGGCCATCTAGATGTATAAAATATGGAGATGGAAGTTGGGAGTTGGGAGTTGGGAGTTGGGCATGAAGACTTCCAAGGTTTTTCGATTCTATTCGAATTCAAACTCCAACACCGCCAATTTCATTAGGTGCCTACAATTCGTTGAAGATGCAGGTACCGCAGAGCTGGCAGAAGCTTGCTGGCTTAAAATTGGGGTAATTGTGGAGAATGATACCCTTACTACCCCACAACTCACACGTCATAAGGTACAGGGACCTCTCTAGGCTGCTAGGTAGCTAATGCCCTAGAGCTTCAGCTACCTAGTATGTACTTAGGTACCTACTTCAAAGGTTACACCCACTAACCAACAACCCCCCCCTCCTCCCCCTCCTTTTTTTTTAAAAAAAAAATATGGATATGTTACAATCAACGTGCCAGTCTACGTCTATAACCTCAAATATAAACTTGTCAAATATAAATGTACACTCATCGACTCGTGTACTCAATAGATCATATTCAAAGAATTACAAGGGTTGTCTATTAAAACACATAAATTTACCGAGCTGAAGAGACGCTACATCATCGGGTGTCTAAGGCAGAAGGTACTAGCTGTCCGACACGTCCCTCGGGCCAGTAATAAATGGACACGATCAGTGTCCTTACGTGTCCACCATTCCCTAGATACAGCATAGGTAAACGTGATTAGCTTGCTCAACAGAAATCTCACAAGTCGCATAGTACATAGATGTCAGTTTATTAAAGCTAATGTGAAAATCTTTTCATGCCGATCTCGCCCATTGGTAATCACGATACGTCCCGCTGAGACGAAAAGTCCACAGATCATGCATATCATATGAGCGAGACTTGGAAAGCGATGAATGGATACCAGTACCTTACCTACTAGCTTGGGTACTGGATAGGTACCTAGTTGGTCGCGTATAATATCTGGAATCCTGGCACACGAGTATTTACCTTAGTACCTAGTAGGTCGAGAAATTTCTGAGAAATAATGATGATGATAACCCCTGCTAATAGAAGTCTTGCAAAATTCGAGAAGTTCTCCTGGTCATAAGACTAGGTACCTATGAAGGATGAAACATGACAAACCTTCTAGGTTACGAAGATTCCCGTGATAGCCACGGAGCTAGGATTGGCTTGTAGAGGAGTTCCTGAGAAGCATCCCTCAATGCTCAGGTAGTTGAGAGATAGACAAAGAGATCTTTCCTAGATAGTAGGTATCCTAGTACGAGGTAACCCAGAGCTCCTCGTGCGACAATAGAGTCTTTTCCGTGCTTTTAGGTTTGTATCATGACGAAACAAAAAGTTGGTCCTTGTTTTAGTTAGGATGCTTGGCTGATATTAGGGAAAAACATACCTAGCTAAAAAAATAGGACAAATGTTTTTGCCTCCTGGGTATACATATACGATAATCAGGAAAGCATGACTACTATTATGGGCGTAGGTGCGATTTATATTGCGTGCATTGTAAGGGGAATCTGAACCCTCAATCCAGGGAACCCAGAATTAAGACGTGGCCAGTCCCTGCTATTAGGAGCATATCAAAGCTTGTCTCGCAACACTTCATTTGTTACAGAACTCGGCGATCCATTAGACCAAATTGCAATTGGTCTTCGTAGACAGTAATCCATAATGCTGGGACCCAGGGCTTGATCGGGATGACTCGCCTAGCTCCACGCAAACAGCCTACGATCCGATCTGATCTTAACCTAGACGATTGCCCCTGCCCAAAAAGTCTGTCTTTATGAACATGTGCGAGATGTGCGAACTCGGTCTTAATCGATCCTATGAGACGAAAGAGGTGGACCCTCAAAGTGCGAAAACGCGAGAAATCGACATCCAAATGGGAACTTATCAGATGAAAGATTTTTTAGTTCTTAGCAGGGCTCGGAACAACTACACGCTATTACACTGGTGTACACGCACGCCAAGCCACTCAATTCAATTCAATTACACTGACCCACTTTTAATTTTA
>MU386102.1:0-14048 GCA_022497145.1 Rostrohypoxylon terebratum
CGTTAATCCACTACACTGAGGGTAGTTGGTGGATTATAATCCACCCACTACACTCGAGGCCTTGGTGTAGTTGGTGTAGTTGATCCGAGCCCTGAAAATGAGGCGAAGTAGTGGTAAGCTTCTCCTCAGCCTCTGGGACGTAGACTTCCTTCCATGGTTGTGATTTCTTGGAAGCCTGCTTCGCCTTGCGAGCTAAGACGGCGAGAGTGATTTCGGAAGTTTCCCCATAACGGTCAGAGTTGGAATCAGAGCCAGTGGAGTCTCTTAAGAATTGCCTCATGTTGAGCAGCCTTTGTGCCAAAAATGTAATTCTATGGATAAATAGACAGGTAACTTGTTCGCAGAATGTGGTAAACTAGAGCAGAGGGTTGACAGACTACCTAGAGCAGGGTCGAGTTTCGGGGCCAGCCAACTTATACGCATTTTGCGAGCGCTCATACGGCTACTAGAGCATGAGCGGTAGGCTCTCGCACTGTATTCGTGAATGAGGCTGTCACTTCTAGGTAGAACGATATGAGTACGTGATAAGCTAGTTGACTGGATAGCCATGATAGTCCTGCATGATGGTCTACAGCTTCATGACCCTGAAATAAGTTGCCGGTTTAAAAAAATGTAAGGCTCCCGGAGACATTAAGACGAGGCGCCTGCAGTGGGTTATCCAATCCCCCAAAAGAACCAGGGTTTGATGTCTTCCAAGTCGCCGGCTAGGTACGGAAAAGCAACACATACCTAGTATGCACACAACCTTGGAACCTCCAGGGCTACTCCGGGGTAGGCCCTCAGCCTACCTCATGTTACACTGAAGTTATCGTCGCCCTACGCCCTACGCCCTACGCCCCGGTGTCACAAACCATTATATGCATAGTCTCCTTTAATGCAATTCCGTTTTATTACATTTTCGTTCCCAAGTTGTCGTCCATTGCAATCGACCTCATGTGCTTCTCGGATCCGTTGTTTATGTTGATTCTTCTTCTTGGTTGTTGTATTTCTTTAGTTTAAAGAGTACCTAGGTAACTACTAGGTACGTAGCTGTATAAAACCATACTAAAGTGGATCTATCCAGGATCACCGGTGGTAGCTTGCTAGGTTAAGACATTAAGATCAATGACGTCAAGTATAATGCTCTCAGTAATCAAGACCCCTCTACTTCGTACAGTCTGCCGCCCAGCTGGTGTCAGCTGTTAGATAAGATTAAATGATAGAGAAAAAGGCGTCACCAAGTTCAACTTTTTCCAACTGTGCTTAATGTATTAGGTATCCAACTCACACGAAGTACAGCTAAATTAAACAAAAAAAAAAAATTCTATAAGTCCACTACTCTATGTCATCGCCAGAGTCATTACTCCATTTTACCAACTACCTGATCATCGACCCTAGGAAGCAAAGTGGGGCGCGTTAATAAACAACCCCATTAGAATACCACCCAGAGTTCCGGCGATAGGAATAGTCGCGATCCACGAAAGCAGCAACAACCCAACTCGTTGGAAGTTAACAGCCTTCAATGTGCCATTGCAGAGACCAACACCGACAGTCGCACCGGTGATACACATCGACGTGGATACGGGAAGCGAGAACTGGGAGAACACGAGAACGGTGATGGCGGCGCCCATCTCCATCGAGCATCCACGGCTGGGGGAGTGGTAGGTGATCTTGTTACCCATGACCTTCATGATGTTGTATCCGTACGTGATCAGACCCAGAGAGATGGTAGCAGAGAGTACGGCGAGCTGCCACACCGGCACTGGGGCCTTGGATTGAGCGGCGTTACCCGTCGACCACGCGGAGTAGATGACAGCCCAGGGACCAACACTGTTTCCGATATCGTTTGCGCCGTGAGCGAAAGAAGCCGTGCACGCGGTCAGGATCTGGACAAAGCTGTATGTGTGCTCGACCTCGTTAGGGTACTTCTCCGCGTGCGCGTACACGCGCTCCATTCTCTTGCCCTCGGGGGTGCCCGCGATACCGCTCTGCGCAGCGTGGATGTCGTAGTGGAGACCGTATAACGTGCCGCAGACGATCAAAGCGGGGATACGCTTGGCCAGGATGCGGATGTTGTGGAGCTCGTAGATTTCACCGGCGCCCATGGGGTTGTCGCGAAGGGTGCGCATGGCCCAGCCCATTGGTCCACGGAGCTTGAGGAGCTTGGCGTGGAGTTTCGATTCACCTTGCTTAGCGATTTCTTTCGAGGTTAACTGTTTGGCTTCGACATCAACAGGTCGGGGGTTTTTCTCGTTGTCAGAGGTCGAGCTTTCCTTAGAGACGGGCTGGATCTCGGAGAGGGACTCGGGAACGTGGGTCGAGGCAGAAGAGTTCTCGGACTCGTCGTCCTGAACCACGGCGTAGTTAGGAACATCGGCCTGGTCGGCTTCCTCGACCACCGGGCGCTTCAAGAGTAGGGGTCCGTAGATGAACATCCACCACTTGACGCCGTGGTCCTTCTTGATAACCTTGGCGTGCACATAAGGCACGAAGAAGATGGCAGCTAACAAAGCGACACCACCACCGGTTCCCATGGTAACAGCGGCGACGTACCAGCCGGGCTTCTTGTTCAAGTTGAGGTTAGGAGAGCCCTTGTATACGATGGACAGGGTGCAAATAGTGCCAGCAATTAGGAAGAAAAACGGCGATGTGTACACGGCCCAGGGAACGGGGTTCCTGCGGATATGCACAACCAATTTGATCAGCATGAAGATCACGGCGGCGAAACCACCGGAGATCACAGGGGCCATTCCCAGACCAGCGAAGATGGCACCGAGACCCTTGCCGTCATTCCAACCCCACTGAACTTGCGAGGCACCGACCGTGGCGACACCGACACCCGCCACGGCAGAAATAAGAGAGTATGTCGATGAGACGTGGGCGGAGTGGCGCGTACACCACATAACCCAAGATGAAGCGGCAGCCAAGGCGCACGTGAACGCGAGCATCTGAACGGGTGCATTGCCGCGGAATGTGTCAGGGGGAATAATTCCATTTTTGATAGTTTCAGCTGTGCGAGCGCCGACCGTGATGGCGCCCAGCATTTCGAACACGGTTCCGAATATCATGGCTTGTCTATACGAGATGGATCGCGACGAAACGCTCGTCGCCCAAGCGTTTGCTACATCGTCTATGGGATGGTTAGTATCTGATTGAATGATTGCTTATGTACAGAGGTGTATGATAGGTCATGGATGGAAAAGACGATGGCGTGATTTGGCTGAGAGGGGTGATAGGGAAGGGGAAACCTACTGGCTCCATTGTTGAAGGCATCGAGCATGGCAAACAAAGTGCCGATGACGAAAATGTAGGTGTACTGATCAAGAATCATTTTAACTTAACACGTGAGTGTTAAGAGAATGATCTCCGATGTCGTAAATTTATGGCTCAATGGCTCGTTGATATCCGCAGCTTATCAAGACAAGACGAAAAAAGCAAGGGGAGTGACGAGGACGGGAAGCGAGATAGGGAGATTTTATATGTCCTACATGCGTTCTAGCTAACTCCGCTGACATCTCAGACTTTTTCTATGCTTTACCTCGCGTGGCTCTCACCGAGGCGTAAATCTAAATCCCACTAACAACTGCAACGTTTACACATCACAAAGCATGATTTGTAGCGTGCGGCGCCGAGCAAGCGACCATACTCTACGCTCGCAAGCGTTGTGCGCCCAGCTCGACCGGGTCGAAATCAAGCAGGCATACTTCGCCTGATCTCACCTCTTGGGAAGCTTGTATCACTCTTCTGTCAACGAGGCAGCTATCGGTCACACTTGGCGCAGCCTTGGCCGCAGCCTTGGCAGGTTGCGAAAGAGGATGCCAATATCCGCGACGATACGTGAAGTCGTGTGAAGTTGTCCAAAGGACGAAGTTGGTTCGCCATCAGCTAGACGGCTGAGGCTCTTGGCGGGGTTTAGCTCCCTGGACCTACGTCGGCCAATGGGAGAGCCCAAGACACCCCACGTGGGTAGATCGACGGTCGTGAACGGCTAACGGTGGAGTACGGGGACCCTTGTGCGCCCAGACGCCCGGGTACAGGTAGGCTAAGGGTTCGATGACGCTAAGGGGACGTCGGACCACCCGATTATCTCAGGGTCTGTTGCCTTCCTGCAAAAGAAGGATTCTAGAACGAGAAAAAGAATCGCTCTCGAGTGGTGTATCCAATGAAGGCTCTGCTAGATACTCACACCTTAGCCCTATACTGGAAACACACACACGACAGCTGCGTCCCTACTGTGGTTGAAATGTCCTTATTAACCTACAAACAGGTAAGACCTCAGTGGAGGTGGGGTTTAGCATCGATCAGCTCGTTCCACATGCGATACGTCAGCAACACGATATCAAAAGACCATCGCTGGATTTGCCACGTATAAGGGCCGGAAATTTTTGACTTCCCTCATGCTTGGCTCGTGGGCGAGATGCCTAGGTAGGAATTAGTTTCCGTTTTGTTGGTAGCTGTCTAACGACATGCTAGGAGTATCTTGGTGAGTTGATAGATCATAGGTTATGCCTAGAGTTTGGACAATGGTTTTATGGTATGACACCTGTTAAGAAAATGTAAGATGTGGATTTTTAGTAGGTAAGTTTTATGTTCAAAATGAAAAGAACCCCGCGGACCTTACATCATGACGATAATACGTAATTTTCATCTGGATGAGGCCGACGATGAAATATCGTGAGTTTGAGTTGAGATGAGTTTAGGTAGGTATGTATAATATCAGCACTAGGAAAACAATTATTTCTCCTCTATCAACGAAAGAATGGAAGCAGAAATATTCCTGGTGATCCCCACTGTTGGATTTTTTCGTATATTAACTTGGGACGTCGTGACACACGATGGTGTGACGAACCTATACTTAGGCTTAGTAAGTATAGCTTCATAAGGGGGTCTTGATTTTAAGGTAACAGTAATTGTAGAGGTCAAGTGTAATCAACCAAGTATGTTCGTCAGAGAGGCTTGGAGTCCTCTCCCTACTCGTAGTGAATAGACTTAGATTGATAACTAAAGAACTAGAATGAGTGACTAGATACATGAGAGTCTGCTATGCTTTATATAGGAAATATCCCTTCTCTTCTTGAGCGTTGAAGCCATCGTGACGTGATGGATGTGTGTTGATGTGTTTTGGTATGATGGATGTGTGTTGATGTGTTCCATATCCCCCACATCCATACACATCCATTTCTCCGTAGTTTAACCATGATTGGTTGACGTGCTCCACATCAGAATGATTTATTTTTGGTGGCCGTGACAGATGGGTCGATAACGCATAGAGAGGTTCAAGTCTTGGAATTTAGATATTTTAAAGCAACAACTTAAAAAGTATCGAAACATCATTCGCCGAATAGCCACGTGCTCGCCATGCTTGTCCAACGTGCGATCTGCCAAGCGTTAAGGTAATTCCATCGTCCTTTGGTCAACTTGGCAGTTTCGATAGGCTTGGAAGTGGGGATATCGCGAAGACCTGGCCCGAAAACTTGAAAGTTTGCAGCAACACCTCACCCGGAGCTAATGGCATGCGATCTCGAATTGGCTTTCCTAGTGAAAGTTTGCTGGAAATAGATCGCGCGTGGTGTTTCCATATATAGGACTTGGGTCACGGGTGTGTGACAAAATTGAACTTTACTTCCCCTTAACATACACAATTCGGAATCTGGTACGTCGATATGTGAACAGCAAAGTACCTGATATATCGGACCTGTTGCCTCTTTTGAGGAATAAAATAAAATTGTTAGTTTCATGAATTCCAAATCTGCCTAGGTAGAGACAGCTTCCAGCTCTTCTCTAGAAATCGCTGACTCATTCTCTGATTCTGAGCCATCACCGTGATCTGAGTTGAATTGGCTTCCATCGTCGCTCTCAAGGACAGAATCCCAACCATTCTCAAGAAGACGACAAACCTTGCTATGGCTTTCCCGCTTAGCCACATCCAAGGCTGTCATTCCCTGGGAATTCCGATGGTCTTTGTTTGCTCCTGCTTTCAGAATGATCTTGATTATATCGATATCGCCACCGAGAGCTGCTAGAGCAAGTGGGGTATCCTCATTGTTGTTGCATATTTCTATGTCAGCTCCGAAATCAAGAAGGATTTGCACCATTTCCCCGCTCCAATTGTCGACTGCGAGAAATAGGGGCGTTTCTCCGCAACTTGTTTTTGCGTTGATGTCTGCCCCCCTGCGGATCAAGATAGTAATCATATTGACGCGTCCAGAGTTAACAGCTTGATGGAGCGGTGTCCATTTTCTCCAATCTTTTGCATCAACGTTGGCTCCCTCTTCCAGCAACATCTCCATCATTTCTATATGGCCACAAATTGCGGCCACATGCAAGGGACTATTCTTCATATTATCAACCACGTCCATATTAGCGCCGTTGTCAAGAAGTAGCCGCGCAACTTCGATATTATCCCAAGCTACCGCTACGATAAGGGGCGCAAATTGCATGTCGACCGTATTGATATCCAATCCCCTAGTAAGAAGGGCTCTGACTGTATCAATGCTCCCTCTGGCGATGACGTCGAGCGCCCTTGTGATGGCGATAGGATAGTCATATCTTTCCAGAAACCAATCCTCTTTCAGTTTTTGGTAGATAGGTAGGTCTTTGCACTGTTTCATGTCTGCTGCAACTTTCTCCCCATCACTCGTCTTGTCTATGAGAAGCCGTGCTATCGACTCGTGACCCCTTAAGCTTGCTATCCCCAAAGGTGTCCACCCACCCATATCCTTCACGTTGGCATTGGCCCCTCGTTCTAGTAGCATTTGTACCATTTCATCACGCCCTCCCAGTGCTGCTACATGAAGGGGCGTCCAACCCGAGAATTCCCTAGGGTCAAATTGTTCAGTTTTGGCAAGCAAAAGTCTCATTATACTCTCATTTCCATAAAACGCTGTATAATGTAAAGGGGTGATGCCTTTTACGCTGGCCAGATCTGGTTTTGCACCTCTCTCTAGAAGGAATTTGATAGTGTCTTCATGTCCGCCTGATACGGCCCAGTATAAAGCCGGATACTTAATGGCGGAACATGAATTGATGTCCTCGCCGTGGTCTAGAAGTTTTGCTGTCATGCTCGTGTATCCAGATGGAGCTGCTGAGGATAACGCTGTACATCCCTCGTGATTTAATAAACTTGGATCAGCACCACTACCAAGCAATTTATCCACCACCTCTTCTAGGCCGTCTTTTGCTGCAAACATCAAAGCCGTGTCGTCGAAATCATCTTTTGAATTAACATCAATTCCGGCTCTATTGAGAAGGGTATCGATAACTTCCAAACGATTCGCAGAAGCCGCGTAATGCAGCGCATTCCGGCCTTTATAATCCCGCTTAGAAACGTCGACTCCTCTATCGATCAGTAAGTCCACGACGTTCGCGAATCCTTCGAATGCTGCCATCATGAGTGCCGTCCGGCCCTTGTCGTCTTGGGCTTCAATGTCAGCTTTGTCCTTGATAAGAGCGTCAACTGCGTCATTTAAGCCAAGCTGCGAGGCTACCCACAGCCCACCAACACTTTTCGTGTAGGATTGACTCCGTCCATGGAATTTATAATGATTCTCCTCGATGACCTTCGCCTGAATTGAGCTGAGAACCAACTTTTCGGCTTTCAAAAAGCTAAGGATGTTCTCTTTGATTTTTAGCTCGAGCTCACCGCGTACATGATCTGCCCAATACTGCGCTGAGTATCCGTAAAAAGGGCTGTTCTCTATGCGATTGGCATAGGACTCATCATCTGGACACGGACCTTCAGCAAAGACTTCATCGGAAATATAAGCCAGACAAGATTTCCCAATATCCTCATAGATAGAAGGAAATCTTTCGTGGAAATTAGAGTCGAGATACTCTTTGACAGTTGAGTGAGCAAAGGAGACAAGTTTAGTCTTCGATTCAATGATTACGAGGCCGTGACAGGAGGTCAACATGTCTTGTTCCCGAATCCTGAACTCATCCCTTGATTTAGCTCGGGAAGAACCAGATTCCATTAAAGCGCTCGTTGCTAGTATATGTTGTAGTTCTCTAGATTGAAGGGGTCGTTTGGCGTAGAGAACCCAACCTATGATGCGGAATCCAAGTTGCCGTCGTATACCTGGGCCATTAGCTGAGCTGATGCGATCGAATGCTGCATCATAGAATTGTTCGTGGGTCTTTTTAGGCTCTTTCAATTTATCCTTAATATCGCCAAGCGTCATACACTCCATGATCTCGTCCATTTGTAGTCGTACCAAGTTAAATCTAAGACTAAGAGTAAGTTTTCATCTATATATGCTGCGCAGGGAGGTGTTCAATCACTTACATGACTGGGGATTTGGTTAGAAATTCGTTAAGAATTTCGCCTTCCGAAAGTTCACGATCCTCTATTAAATCTCTCACGTGAGAACCCACATGATCCTCATCATAGATTCTCCTGTGAATATACCTCTTGATATCCTCGTGCAGTGGAGAAATCTCAATTTCTTGTACCGAAATTTGTCGCGAAGCTGCTCTTTTTTTAAGATCGTTGACGGCGCCCACATTTCGGGATGTGACGAGCAGATGGGCGTTGAGATCTGTGAGTGTTGTTATCAATGCGCCACATACAGGACTATGGTTTATGTCGTAGTCGATACACTCATCCAAGGCGTCGACAATGATGAATGTTTGATCTAAAAGGCCAATGATTCTTTTGATGAATGCCTTATAGTCGCGAAGTCCTGGAATGCGACCGTGGGAATAGAAGTCTCGCTCGAACTGGGTCGCTATCTCCATTAGGGGATTTGGCCCAGATGATGGTAATTCAACCAATTGCCGCGCAATACTTGATATGAATTTCATCGCTGTATGTTGGCCCTTTTCGGCGACACTGCAGTATACGAAAGCGATGCCAACCTGTGCTTTCGGGCTTCGAAGAAGAGTGCTTAATCTAAAGTCCATCAGGTGTGTAACAATTTGTGACCTGTATGGTAACCAGGTAAGCTTGAATTTCTTAGACTGGGTCAATTGAGAATATTTACGCGATAAATGTCTTCCCAACACCAGCTACATAATTGTTAATATCTCGGTACTGTAATACGTAGTCTGGGGAGAGTTCACTCACGCAACCCGACGCAGCACAAGACCCTGGTCTTCCCGTCTATAGTTCCTAATTTCCATTCCTTAAACCTGACATCGCCCAACACCCATTGGCCTATCTCGGGCACTCGTTGAGCTGAGTATTGGTGTTGTTTCTCTTTATAAGAGATATCCGCTGACAGAGAAGACAGGGTAGATTCGTTTTTGCTTTCTTTTACCCACCGAAAGAAGGTAACTTGTGTATCCCTTGACACCTGATTGTCTAAGTCATTTCGTGCATCCTCAAATAATTTCTTGCTTTCTTCCCAACTTTGGTTGAATGGCTTCATGACTCCTGGCGTACCGAGATACTCCAGACTTTCCCGCAAAAAGTTCATCATGGATATCAGGAGGTTGTTGGTTTTCCTAGAGAGCTCTGAACTATCATGAAGGCCACGAAGGTTTTCAAGGAAGATGTTGTAATCGCTCAAGGATTCAAGCTGCTGCACAATTTCCTTCTTTCGGTTGTGTAGGACCACTTCGAAGAGTTAGTGAGAAATTTCCACCCTCGATCTTGGATACATCGACAGCATAAAAGATAATACCTACTAGCAAACGAAATAACCTCCAGCAAACCACTGGCGGCAGTTTTTACAGGCATAAAAGCTGCAGCGTCAGCGCTGAAAGAAGCCGTTCCTAGGATAATTCTCGCGATAGGATACAGCTTGGCTGCATGATGTGCTAGCTTCCCGGACAACGTTTCGTCCTGCAAAAATCGTTGCTCGGTTATTATTCCTTCAAGAAACTTTCCAAATGCCACCCCTGGTTCGGGTGAAGTGTCGGCATTGTTCATAGCTTCGCGAATAGCGTCATCTGTCAACGGGTCTCGGTTCTTTCTACGTTTCATGTATTTCAAAATTGTCTTTTGCAACTCTCTGGCCGCGTATTGAAGGTCTGCACTAGGGCCAGGGGATTCATTCTCGAGCCTCCTTGGTTGGTCGCTTCCTGTCGAAGAATGAACACAATGACAACCAAGTTTAGTAGGTAGTCTTATATGTGACCTCACCTGTCCATGACGAAGCTTTATCAGTATTGCTACTTTCTATACTTTCCGGGGTTGGTGGATTCTTTCGGAAGATTTTTCGGATAATCCTATGCTTGAAAACCGAGGGCATTTTCACGAGGTTAGAGCCTTTGAGATTGAGCTCTGTGAATAAATCATAAGATTACGAAGATTCGAAATGCGAAGCGTGAAATATTGAATTGACACACTCTTTCGCTGGGCCTCGAAGAACAACAAGGCCATCCTTAACGGTGATTTGATTAGGTGGGCATTAGGCACCTACTTCGTATAAATACTCTTTTTTCGGAAGCGTGCAGACATAGTCGCCGTCTTCTCGACCCACGACGTGGTATTCGGCGCGCACCTGCAAAGAGTAGGGATCTGCAAAGCTCGTAGGGGCACCTGGGCAGCTGAAAACCCAATATACAATCCGTCTTGATCCATGTTCGATCTCCATTAATAGTTGTAGTAATATCATATCTAAATAGCCAATTGACGGGATTCGAAAAAAATCTATCAGAATAGGAGACCCAGTGGTAAAAGGTGATAAACCTCTGAAGCCCCGCGCGCCTATGGGTGTGATAAGGGTGGCCTTAGTCAGTAAAGTTCACGGAATTACTATGATCCGTAGTTCTCGTTAACCCTGCCGGGATTACAATTAGTCCGGGAGTATTAGCTACTTAGTACGTACAGAGTAATCAAACCCGTGTCTCCTATTAGGTACATTCACTATCATGACTGATCTCTAGGTCTAAACTACACACCTGAACATTGAGCTCATGCCTCCTCTTCGACGATTTGACATATTCCATACCTTTAACGCCAGTATTGAGGATGACGATATTTAATCCACCACGTGCCGCAGCTCGGTCGGCAAACTCTTGGATGTTTGCGAATGATTCTTGCTTAAGTTGCCATTTCTACACGTTAGAAATCTTCGCTGGTATGGACTCATGACATCGCATTTGGATGGATCGCGAACTCCGAGGATGATATGCGAAACGCCGCGCGCAATCAGTTCAAGGCTAGCTTCTAAGCCGAGGCCACCGCTAGCACCTGTCACCTGACACTAAAGCCGTCTTCCCTTGGAGGTTGACGGTATTAGCGGGAAGAGGCTTCGGCTTGAGTTCCATCCAACCACTCAACTCTACCCGATTTATTTATCGACGGAAACACACTCTCGGATATTCACTCATGATTACCTCCGTCGTCACATCACCTTCGACTACCATATCATCTCCTATCATGTAACACACGCAAGTTCCAAGTTCTCAGCTGGCCGTAGTGGTATACTACGGTTTTGCTGTACTGATACCTTATGTAAGCTCCGTAGAACTCAGATCTCCCGTACGTACCCGTTAAAACCATGGAAATTGTCAGTTGAGGCGAGACTCTATAGGCAGCTGTTCCTGCGTGTAAAATATCTCGATTGGTTTCATCCCCTGAGCAAATACCCAGACCGCTTTGCTGCAAAGCTGTCAAATGCGCATTGCGAGCAGTTAGATGATTACTACTAGGTTAGCTCACTGAGGCGCCAGTTTCAGGGTCTCCTAGCGTGTATCGTTTTTCGTTCAGTGGCTTAACTGCCTAAGTCAGAGAAGGAACCTACTAAAATATAGCGCGCCTACTACGCTTTGTTTTGGTGGCTAGGCCGCCTAAGTGAGATTCAATTTCCCTTAAAATACAGCGACTATGCTTCCCTAATACGTTAATATTTAGTGAGTGGATCATTGCCAAGTACAGCCCCCTCCACTGCTTGTTACATGGCTCATATTCCAAACTTTTATCCGCGACGTCAGTTAAGTCCATTGAGGTCGCCGTACTCTAGGACGAGCCGGAAAACCTTCTCTCCACAAACGAAGCTATCAATTGACCGATCTCCGCAGGTTTCTCGAACGGGACCCAATGAGCGCTATCAACGGTGGCTTCTTCCCAGTCAGGCAAGAAACCTCCTTGCTTGGCCTGCATCGACATCTCCGGTCTGCATACAGCATCTTGTGTAGATTCAATGTAAAAAGCAGGCACTCGAACGATAAACCTGTCCTTGTCGAGATCTTTAGTGCTATTGAATTCCTCGCTGGAATGCAACGCTTTGTAATAACACAGCGGGGCTTCAAAGCCGTCACGCTCGAAGCGTTCCATAAAACGCTGTCGAAACGCTGGATCCTGGGCGTAGCCGCGCAACTCGACCGTCCGGTCCTTGTCGGTTAACCACTTCCTCATCTCCCCCCTTTCGCACCATATCTGCCTCATCCAGTCACGAGGCGCGCCGTGAATGGCGTGGTAAAAGCGGTCTAGGTTCGCTCTCAAGATCGCAGGCGCATCTTCGGAGACGAAGAATTCCTGATACGCGAAGGCGGGATATCCCCAAAGCTCCTCAAATTTTGCATTCACTTCTTCCAAAGTTGCCTGTTTGGGAGCTGGTAATGTGTAGCTGACGTTCAGCAATACAAGGCCCTGCACCCTGTCTGGGTGGAAAACGTAAAGCCTCTGTGCTATCATGGAGCCGAAATCATGTCCGATCGAGATGACTTTTTCGACATGCTCAGCATTCAAGATATCGACTACGTCGCTAGTTAGCCCGGCGTAAGTATACGCAGCCACGTCTGTGGGCTTGGAATTGTCCGAGTATCCGAGAAAGTCGGGTATGATGAGGTTGTATTGCGTCAATTGCTTCGCGACCCCGTCCCAAAGATGGGCGTTGTCGGGAAAGCCATGTTGGAGAAGTAGAGTTGGCCCGGTGCCGTTGCCCTTGGACACATAGTACGAATATGTGAACCCTCGGGTTGTCTTGATCTCTTTGCGCTGAAATGAGTCCATGCTGATACAGGCGGTGGCTTGTGAAAACCTAGGTAGACACGATAGTTGATACTCTTGACCTTATATAGGTACCTACTGCTGAACGGTTTTACTGTTCAAAATAAAGCTTGCTGCGGCACGCGGGGCACAGAACTCAATACCCGGAGCATTGGTGAGATGGTTGCCGGTTGTTGGCAAGAATGTCGAACCATATGCAAGTGAGTAGTCCGAAGGATCCGTGATTTCAAATCACTGCCCTCTGTTACCGCCGTATTATGCCGGAGTTAAATGTACCGACCAACCAATTGTATCGGTAAGAGAGGTCCGGCCAAATTATTAGTCACGCCAACGAGAAGGTTCTTGTTTGATGCCGCAAGTTCCGCAGAGCCTAGCACCGGAGGTTTGTCATATCGGCTAATTTGGTCCTTTCATACAACCCACATCATGACTAAGATGACCAGGTCTTTAATGGGGGGCGCGCTAAGTTAGACGAATGAGTTTTCAACTCTCTCGAAATTGAATTGGGTTGCTACCTTTTTCATCTTTGAAGCTGGGCTACCTACTCCAGCCAGTAGTTGGCAAAATTTATATTAAAAAGACTAGAATATTATATTTACTCAATTATTAACACATGTTAGCATTAGCCTAAGACTCCTCACAATGGTTTAGGTTAGGCACGGCTATATTATCTCGCTGGATTCTTAAAGAAGTAAGGTGGAAACTTGGTTGGGGTTAGGGTTAGGGTTAAATTAATAGAGATTATACTGAAGTTCGATATATTAGTTAACATCGGGAATCCAATACTAGTTCCTACTTAAACCACAGTTCCAGAGGCAGGTAAACACAAATCTAGTTAAATGAAATGTATGGGTTTTCTTGAACAAATTCTCGGTTTGAATTGTTCCCAATTGCCAGATGATTCCACTCCAATCGTCTTCGCATCTTCGCATCCAAGAAAATATTCATGGTGAAGGGAGTCTACAGCCCAGTTGTCGAGATAGTAGAAACTTCAGCCCGCCGATCTGCTAACGAGTCATGCCAATTAATGGTCCGGAATCAAGTCACCATAGGCAAAACGTTGGAATCCATTATGAAGTAAGGCAAACCACCGTTATGAGACCACCCCCCCTCCGTACCAGTGGAATTAAGGAGAGCTAATAATACAATACTATAATTTCAAAACCTCGCC
>MU386103.1:0-13963 GCA_022497145.1 Rostrohypoxylon terebratum
GACTTAGATTGATAGCTGGTGAGCTAAAGGAATGACTAGATACATGGGGACACTATTCTTCTTATATTATTCCCTCCTTCTTGAGTTCTTGGTGAGTCGTGGATAAGTAGTTGCTATCACCTTGATTCATCGTTTCTTGAATCGTTGAATCGGGGTTCTTCTCCTCTTGATTCATCGTTTTGGTCACGTGACCCTCGGATTATTCCTTCCTCCGTGGGGTCTTTATTTGGGGTCGTGACAGTTTCCTGCTGGGATATGAGGTGCTTGGGAGTATAATACACCTTATATCTTAGGTTAAGGTGCCTTATAACTAACTAATGTACTACTACGAACCTCTACCTAAACCTAGCGATTCAACCCCCCTAAAATACATAATGATGCTCATAACCTGCGTTTATTTCAACATTTTCCGTGGCGAACCCTGAACGGGTTATCACCTTAGAAGACTTGGGGACAGAGAGGGCTTATCGTGGATTCGTGGTATATTCTTTACTTTATAGAACAGCTTTGGAATTTTATTGTATTTTCTGATACATTGCAGAGGTGCGGTCTGGCGGTTGCAAGATCTGTCGTCTTGCCATGTTGTCTAATTCCCATTTAGAGGGTAGTTTTAGCTGTATAAACACGATATTTCTACGACCAAGTCTCCTGGAAATATAAGGAACGTGGTTACCTAATGCTCAAATAAAATGCTTTTCTAACAGCGATTCAGCATTTGCTTCGCGACAGTCAGAACAAGGCTTAAAAATTATCTTTGCAATGCTTTTAACGTGACCAAATCTAGTTATAATAGATGCCCTCTTATCGAAGGAATAAACTACTAGGTAAGGAAGTTACAGGAACACAGAATTTTATTTGTCGGTCGTTCTAGGGCGGATTAGTCGGTTGTTGGTGATCTAGTATCAAGCTGTTGTTGGGCCGTTGTTGGGTTAGGAGTGATCGATCAAAAGTTACCTATTCGCTGTATCAATACACCGAGATCTCTATAGCGTTGTCGTATGAGAATCCGAGTTCCTCATGCTTCAAAGCTTCCAAGGTTGTGGTTACAGTGGCAGATCATGTGAATTCGCCTTTTCCGCGACGAGAGTCTGCCATTCTCCTGGCGTTTTCCGGTCTTATCAGAGACCTCTGATACGTCATCTCACGGTGATGATGATAGTGATGATATTGTTAACGTCCACGAGACGTGGCAATACCCTCGAGAGCTATGTACACCTCAAACGCATCGATGGCGTATTGAGACGCCTAGAGTACTCCCCTTAAGGGGGGGAGAGCTGGGGTTCCGCGTGACAAAAGAAAAGAACCATCTCATCATTGCTTTATCTGAAATGTGAACCACTTATGATGATCCCACAAAGTACAAGATGGGTATGAAATGCCTTCTTGCAGCGAGTCTATATTGTCCTTGCCTGCCTGGATCAGTGTGCGAGTTCTTGTTAATATTGTATAGGTGTATGGGAACAATGGTGTCGAAATGCTGGCCTCTTTAATTTTCTACCTACGAATGCGATTTCGATAGGTAGGTAGTAAATTACATAATAACGAGTTTCAATGTTGCCTGACGTCCCTAGGCGTGACGGTAGCACTGGGCAACACCCTTTCCGCCTTCACAATATATCACCGTTTGTGAAGTAGGTATCGCGCGAACCCCCTGAGGGGTATTCTTCGTCTTATACAGAGACGAGACAAGTACAGGCACAGGCACAGATACATTACCAAATGGGGAACTTCGCGGATGGTCAATTGTGGCCCATTTCCAATAAAATCCCTTACCAGCTACGCGTTCTCGGGTGATTCGCATAATTGCGACGGTACGCCGGAGCTTCATGATGATACCTAATAAACTTGTCCGCTCTCAACCCTTCCCAAAGCCATCTTGGGGTTTGGTGTGTTATACGGCAGCGAATTGGATAATACTTACATTATATTTGATTAAATTATCTAATGACCGATCGCCAGCTTGGTAGGCATATAAGAGCTTGCCAACTGCTCTTTACAGCCAGCCCCCGCACCGGAAGTTGTATTTACGGGCTAGGTGCTTGGGGCATGTATTGTCTTGGCTTCGGCAGAACCCTGACAAATATATGTGAAAGCGGTGCCAACCGCGGACCTGCCATGGTTCTTAAGCGCCATATGGATTGTCATTGGACGGATGCGAGAGGTCCGGCAGTTTGACTTGCCCGTATGAGGATGTCTTAGAATAGTAAATAATCTATATTCCTAGGCTAATCGTATCTTGAATATTGCGCTTCGCCCTAGCCAGCCATTAAAAGCTGAGGTGATACCCTCAAGATTTCGTTGCAATCGAGCGCGCGTCGGTCAAGCAGTTGTCAAAACTCCAGCTGTCGTCTACAACGCGATTCTAATCCTTACTATCTCGCTTCTCGTCTCATTTACGTCGATTCGAAATGGAAAACCACAGGATCATCCATCACGACGAGGAGAAGGGGTTGCACCGGTCGGAAACCACCGTGACCATGCCCCCTGAGCTCTTCGAGAAGGTCAGTTTCTATAAGGAATTCGTTTACTCTATCGATGCTGACTCTACCAGCTTTACCTCACTCCCAAGGTTCCTCACGTCGGGGACTATAATAGGCGTTTCGCCAACCCGACCCCTCTCGGTATCGTCGGGTAAGTCGCGCGAGAATAAACCTGGGAAGATCGCGCGAAACTAACCGTCTCAGATTCGTCATCTCGACTTTCACCTTCGCCATGACATTGATGGGGTGGGCAGGCGCTGAAGGGACGACGCCGGTAGCGTAAGGACCTAGAGACACCTTTTGTCATGTTATTTTATGTGGGACCCGGCTAAATGGCGACTTTCCAGGGGCATATTCTTCTTCGTCGGACCCGTGCTGCTGCTTTTTGCCATGGTCTTCGAGTGGATCATGGGTAACTTCTTCCCCATGATGGCTATGGGCTTATATGCGGTGTTCTGGTTGTCGTTCGGCCTGTTACAGCTGCCGACTCTTCAGCTAAGCGTGCCGTATGCCACGGAAGGCGACCCGACCGGACAGATGTCTCCCGAGTACAATTCCGTAATCGGGTTATATCTTATCGTATGGGGGTTCGCTCTATTTACATTCTTTGTTTTCACGCTGAAGGTCAATACGGTTTTCGCTCTCATTTTCGCCTGCGCTACCTCGTCAGTCTGGATCTTGTCGAGCGCCTATTTCAAGCTCGCGGCAGGTAACCTTGAGGCGGCGGTCGGCTTGCAGAAGGTACGTACTCCTTGATCTGCGAAATGCTTGGATTGTAACTAATAGTCCCGCAGGCTGGCGGCGCGCTGCTATTTGTCGTAGCGGCCCTGGGGTGGTATATGTGTGTCGTCATCATGGCCGGAGAGATGCGTATCACGCTCAATCTTCCCCTTGGTGACCTAAGTCGCTTCTGGCCGGCGACAGACGTAGACTTAGCCGAGGCGGCTACGCACCGCGACTAAAATGTGGAGGCAGAGAGAGCAGGGGTAAGCAGGTATGGTTGGCAATCTATGCACTCTGCTATGTAGGTGATGGTTCCCGATTCGGTCCGTGTATCGATACTCGCAGATAGAACAGTTGTGTATGTACGAAGTAGTCTATATAAGTACCTAATACCTAGGTTCTTAGGCATCAAGTTTCTCTCAACACTCGGTAATGCCCAAGGCTCGTGTTGTTCCACGTGGCGAGGAATGTGACATACGTACAAATTGAGGTGAAGCATTTTTTTGGCATGCTCACTACTCAATACCGGACTACGTAAATTCCGCTTCGCAATACTCGTCGAGATGGGGATCGCATAAGAAATATTCTAGATTTGTATAGCCGGCAGCGAAGTCGCACCGCAGGTGTCCAAGCCTTCCACGAGGCTAAATGAGTTTAAATGAGATATATCCGGTAGATGGAAAGCCTTACCGGGTAAGAGGATTCGGGTATTGGAATGCAGGTATGTGTCATTCGACGACCCCGGTACCCCAGATTTCGGACGGATGGAATTGGAAGGGTTCTTGTGATTTCCACGTCGACCTAGATACCTATTAGCTGCCCGTCGGTCCATGTATCTTGTCCCAAGCAGGTCGGCTTGGTACGATCTTCGAGGCCGATTAGTACTCAAACTTTAGCCCGACGATATCTTTGCTAAGCTTCCGCAGGTTTTCGACAGCTTCGGGATCCTTGGCATGTGCGTCTACCTCGTGAGGTTGGCAATTTGCTAGATAAGTTCCAAGGTTGGCGACTTGGCTGGGATTTCCGGATCTAGGGCCGCGGCCAGCGACGTAGAGCAGATCTGGTCGAACGTCTTGTACCGGGGCGTTTCCCGTTCCCACCCCTTACTTGCATTGCGCTTGGTGATTTCCGGTAGCAAGGGGTAGTCATCGACGGTCGAATGACTACCAAGCTGAGTACCGTTATTGCAACCCGGATGTGCGCCGGTCGACGTAACGCCATTGCTCTTTAACCTTTTAGTTAGATCAAAGGCAAATAAGATATTGGCCGTCTTAGCCTGGCCGTACCCTCGTAGGTCTTGCCGTTCGAGAAACTACAGCCACCGAAGTAAAAGGGGCTACAGCGGTAACCGATGCTGGTTAGATTAACAACGCGGGTTAGCGGGCTCCTCCAGATCCAGAACGGGCATTTATCAAGGCAAGAGCAAGTAAATTTGTTAATAGGAAGTGGCTGAGATAGTCGGCGGACAACTGGATCTCGATGCCCTGCTTGTCGACTGTATAGTGTTTGATAGTCACGTTTCCAGCACTATCGGCGAGGACGTCTATTCTAGGTATCGTGGCTAGAATCTCCTTAGCTGCTCTTCGAATCGACCCGTAGTCTGTCAAGTCGACTTGAAGGGATACCATCCTGAAAGAACTATTGATCTCGGTAATATTTTCCAATACCGGATCTACCTTCTTAGGCGCCCGCGAGGCGATCAAGATGTGAGTCGGAGAGCCTTTCGCAAGCGAGATGGCCATTTGGCTACCGATGCCAGACATTCCAGCCCCTGTTATGACGTAGATTCTCCCTTTTGCCTGCGACTTGAAGGCCTCGACAACCTGATCGCCAGTTGTGAATGCATCTAACTTCTATTGACTGAAAAAGCTCTTTGAAAGTTGATTTCGGCGCGGTGGAAGAGACAAAAGCGCATATAGGTACGGATCTTGTCAGAATACAAACAATACAGTATTGAAGCTAGGTATGTAAAAATCTTATATACGCGGGACTAAAGACGGGAGGTGAAGGTTGACAGCCTGAGATAATGGGTCGCATAGGGTATTTCGAGCCCTCATACGTCAATACTTACTACCTAGCCTTGCCGGCTCGTAATGGTCTTACCGGACCTAAGTGAAATAATTCCATAACTATAAAGAGAGCGATCAGATGTTTGAGACAGGGCGGTTTTCCGTTCCTTAAAGCCGATGTGTGGTCCTTGGTATCCATGGATACGGACGTAGTAACGGATGTAGTAACGGATGTAGTAACGGATGTAGATGGAACGTGGAAGTGACTGGATTTTGACCTACTGCTACTGAGGACCCCTGTCTCTATGATTACATAACCAGAACCCATGTACACTAGTACCGGGCATCGGAAAATCGTATTCTTCCAAGCCCTGAAAGGAAAGTCTAACTAGTATTACTGGCTATTGTGGAGTAGACTACTTCGTAGACCCTGGTCAATACCAATCTACTAATCTATCAATCTAATCGACAGCTGCCATCGATCAATCTATTAATCGCCACGAAATCTACTTCAAGGTCGTTGTCATCACCTCCATCGTGTCTTGGATGTAAACGGAAACGGCCAAGTAGCCGTCACTCTCTACCATGGTTCTCCAAGATCTCGGTCGCCGCATCAGCGGTGCCCTACATGATGTTACTCGGGCCCCCAATCTCGATGAAAAGGTATGCGCCATCCTTTTTTTCTTTCTGGCGTCGCACCCCCGCAATGGATATGATGCTATTCCAGGCTATCCGATACGATGGGATGGAGCGAGTGCGCTAACATACATCCCAGGCTTTTAAAGCCATGCTCAACGAGATCTCCGGTGCCCTCCTCGAAGCCGACGTCAATGTGCGACTAGTTAGCAAGCTGAAAAACTCGATAAGCACCACGGTCAACTTCAAAGACCTCCCGCCAGGTGTCAATAAGAAACGATTAATCCAGAAAGCCGTATTCGACGAATTGGTCAAGCTAGTCGATCCTCATGCCGAACCTTTCAAACCCAAGAAGGGCAAGTCGAATGTCATCATGTTTGTCGGTCTACAAGGTGCCGGAAAGACGACCACGTGTACAAAATTAGCACGGCATTACCAAGCGAGAGGATTCCGATCATGCCTAGTCTGCGCCGATACCTTCAGAGCCGGTGCCTTCGACCAGCTGAAGCAGAATGCGACAAAAGCAAAGATACCGTACTACGGCTCCCTGACCGAAACGGATCCGGCCAAGGTTGCGAGAGAAGGCGTGGAGAAGTTCAAAAAAGAGCGTTTCGAGGTCATCATCGTCGATACTTCCGGACGTCACCGACAGGAATCGGCGCTGTTCCAGGAGATGGTTGATATCCAGAACGCCGTGTCTCCCAACGAGACGATCATGGTTCTGGACGCTTCTATCGGCCAACAGGCCGAAGCGCAGGCGAAAGCGTTCAAGGAGGCGGCGGACTTCGGTGCGATCATCATCACCAAGACCGACGGTCACGCGAGCGGAGGCGGCGCCATCTCCGCCGTCGCCGCGACGCACACCCCTATCGTCTTTATCGGTACCGGAGAACACATGTTAGATCTGGAAAGGTTCGCGCCGCAACAATTCGTCAACAAGCTGCTGGGGATGGGCGATATGGCAGGTCTGGTTGAGCACGTGCAGTCGCTAAAGCTAGACCAGAAGGAGACGATAAAACACATAACGGAAGGAATCTTCACGATACGAGATCTAAGAGACCAGCTAAGCAACATCATGAAGATGGGACCCCTATCGAAGATGGCCGGTATGATTCCCGGCATGTCCAACCTACCGGGCATGGCGGGTATGGACGACGAGGAATCGAGCGCGCGATTAAAGCGCATGATATATATCTGCGACAGCATGACCGAGAAGGAGCTCGACTGCGACGGCAAGATATTTATCGAGCAGCCGACGCGTATGACGCGGGTGGCTCGCGGCAGCGGTGTCAGCGTTCGCGAAGTCGAAGATCTGCTCACGCAGCAGCGCATGATGGCGGGAATGGCCAAGAAGATGGGTGGCAGCATGAAGAACATGCAACGCGCCCAGCAAGCCATGGGCGGCGGAAACAAGGCTCAGCAGATGGCCGCCATGCAGAAGCGGCTACAGAGCATGGGCGGTGCCGGGGCCGGTGGTATGCCGGATATGGCGAGCCTGGCGAGAATGTTCGGCGGCGGCGGAGGCGGCATGCCGGGAGGTATGGATATGCAGAAGATGATGGAGAGCATGGGCATGGGTGGAATGATGGGAGGCGGGCGGGGCGGAAGACGGTAACGTGGATACGGATAGGATAGGAACGGACTATTCAATACCTACTAACGCATCATCGGTTCGGTGTTGATTCATAACATGGGCATTGCATGGCGTTTGGCGGTAAAACGAAGGGTCGAAATGCGAAATGCGAAGAATGAAGTTAATGCCAATTGTTAGAAGGATATACCAGGACATCCCTACACACTTTCTACGGATATTGAACAATGGTCAAGATATCGACCATACCTTTGAAGGGCCTATGAACAGGTGAAATGATTTCTAAGCTAATGCTACCGTATTTCCCGTTACGGTACCAACCAGATCATCATATAGCAGGAGTGTGCGCGTAAAGACGTGCCATCCCGCTGTACTCAACCGCAAAGTGGCTGCCCATCTCGTTTGTATGGATGTGCCGGCTTTTGGGTAATGGGCAGATGTCAATATCTAAGCATCCTATCACCAACACCACTCTCTCCGAGATATAGAGGTTTCTAAGCGGGCATAGAAACACCTACTCAGGATTCTACAAGATCGTCTGCTGGATATACTTACCTGTTTTGGGCCACACTCAGGGATCAAATAGACTTTATCTACACGTGGTTTTTTGCAGTTGAGAAGACGGTTTAGGTCCCCGGTGAGTAGGGAGTTAGTCTGAATCTGGGAGCAGAATTTCTTAGACCCACTCAAGACGCCATCTCTGGTTTAATCATAATAAATGGTGACGTGATGGCGGACAATGGATAACCTTGGAAGTAAAGGTCTCACCTGGAGGCTGGAGGACAGCTATCTACCTACTGAGCTATGTTTTAAGTCCGTCAATCACCCAATCACCCAATCACCCAATCATCTAGTGGGTAACCAGACAGGGGCTGCCAAGTCTTTTTGGGAATCCATGACGCCCATACTCGGTGTTGGCGAATCAGATTAACCATACGAAAGAGGACAACGTTTACAAGTAATACCACGCCATGCTTCAACTCATCGCGATTCTCAACTTCAATTTACCGGTTTCAGGGTTAGCCATTGGATTCGCTTAGTACCTCCTATGTATGAGTGATATGATTTGGTGCTGTTCAGGTTACGCGGGTAGTCCACCAAGCCTGAAATTGGATCGAATCTGTGCCCTCGTCAAGTCACGGTTGACACTTAACTCATGACGTCAGTCGAAAACACACGATCTCCAAGTCCTACTAGAAAATCCACGATGGCTGTATTACTTTCCTTACATTCGTGATTCTAAAACACGGCAAGTAGTACGTTGAAGTTGATTTCACGTCCCGTATTTGCCCTCGCCATTTTACTCCTTCTACTGGATATAGGTAACTTGCAGCTTCTCTTCCAGGCCTCGATCATTTTTTCTCGTCCGCGTTGGTCTTCCCGTGATACTCCGAGCCTCTATTCGCATCAACTAGAAGCAATATCATAAAGTAGCCATTCTACTTCACACATAAACGAGGATGGGATTCTTTAATCGCAGTCGAAACGACGGAATGGACACGAACGTTGGTCCCGCCAATGGGCATCAAACTAGGAATGCGTACGATACAGTAGCCTATCCTATGGCGGTTCGCCCAAGCTTCGGCCAGTGGCTCAAGGTCACATGGATTGATATCATCACAATGATATGTATGGGCGCCATAGGACTCGGGGTATGTGCTCCTTCGAGAATTACCTATCTCTCTATGGGAAATTTATCTCGGTTGTTAATACGCAATTTAGATTTACGAAGCTCATCCAGCTCCGACTCGATCTTTTGCGGTAACATTCCCCGACGGCGAGGTGGTCTATCCTCAATTTGCGTACCCCCTTCGCAAGGAAATCATCCCCATCTGGTTAGCCGCATTCCTCGCAGCGGTTATACCTATTGTTATTATCTTACTCATGCAAATCCGCGTACGCTCCTTCTGGGACGTCAACAACGGCGTAATCGGACTCCTTTACTCCCTCATCACCGCCGCCGTCTTTCAAGTCTTCCTCAAGTGGCTAATCGGCGGCTTGCGCCCTCACTTCCTTGACGTCTGCAAGCCGGATGTTTCGCTCGCGAGCAACGCCCCGGGCGTAAAGGGGGCGGGGTACAATGCCGCCGGGTACAACGGTATATACTACACGCAAGAGATCTGCACGGGCAATAAGAAGGAAATCGACGACTCCCTGGAATCATTTCCTTCGGGCCACAGCACGGCTGCGTTCGCCGGGTTCATCTACCTAGCCATCTACTTCAATGCGAAGCTTAAGGTGTTCGCGAACTACCACCCCGCGATGTGGAAGCTTATCGCCGTGTACGCCCCCGTGCTAGGAGCGACGCTGATCGCGGGAGCCTTGACGATTGACGAGTTCCATAACTGGTACGACGTCGTGGCCGGGGGCATTATCGGGACGGTGATGGCGTTTTCCGCCTACCGAATGTGTTACGCCTCTATCTGGGATTGGCGGTGGAACCATGTCCCGCTACATCGCGGACAGCCTTGCCTATATACGTATGACAACGTCGAGCTCATGGATGCGATATGGACTCGGAGTGCCGGGTGGGGCGCGGGTTCAGAGAGCGGGTTCGGCAGCGCTGGGCGTGCTTCTGGCAATGCTGGTGCGTTTCGGAGGAAGCCAGTAGGGAGCGGAGCGGCAAGGAGAGGAGATGACATGGTTTAAGCACCTCAGTTCTGATATATACCTAATGCGCCAGATCCTGTTTGCCCCGTCTGTCTCTATTTTTCCCCTCTTAAAGCGAGGAGCTAGCGTAGCGTTTATTATACCTACGTTCTCTAAAACATGATGCTGATGGAGAAGACATAAATCGAATAGTATAGCACTGAAACTTCCTAAAGCTGCGGACCCAGCCCAAGAGATCACTGGCAATATCCTCGCTTACGTGGAAATCTCAGAATAGATATATCAAGCCAAATACCTAGGTAGATTAGAGAAGAGTAGTTATTAATTCCCAACTGACACACTAGATCTACCCGTTCAGATACCTAACCTGTCCCCCGAGACGACCCCTAAAAAACTTGTGCTCGCACCTTTATCAATCTTAACCTAAGTACATAACTACCGAAAGCCATATTTAGCGTTACTTGGCCTCGTTATAACGCCCTTCCAACCTTGCCCGAGTATGTCCGACAGCTCTGCAATCGCGGCAGAAAAAAACCCCCGTATAGATCTCGCGATCGTAAATGCTAGAGAAGTGGCTATTGGGAAGAAGCCTACCACATCCCTCCTCTTCGCCGTCAGAAGGTGTATTCCAGCAAATTGCGAGGCTCGGTGGAAGTTCCCTTCGTCCCTCTCTACAGTCTAAGCAAGTTTCTACTGGAAATTCGCTAGTAGGATTGATGCGGAAAGTTTCCTTCGGAAGTTTTCGCTCGCAAGAGGGGTACCATATGGCAATATCGTCGGGGAAGTCTGAGATCAGTCTGAAATCAGTTGCGAGGATAGCCCAGATCGGTATCTCGCTCGGAAACGGTGTTCGAGGTTTGATGAAATTTCGTGAGGATCGGCGGAGTGGACTCTCCACTGGCTCTTGAGGATTCTGAATTTCAACAATGCTAGCCTCTCTCTCCTCTCGTTTTATTGGTATATCAGTCCGCTCTTTCATGAAACCCGGGGTCGATAATCTGGATCTAGAACGAAACGATATCCCGATCGGTAAGTTGTTTTCTGTCCATTCAAATTGATCAACGATATCTTGTGGATCTAAACTTGATGTAGAAGCGGTATCGTCGTTGGGACTCGGGTCCGGGCTTGACGGTCTGTTGCGGTCATCTTGAACGTCCAGTGGATGGTCGTTAAGCGCAATTACCACGCTATCCATGCCTACCGAGGTATGTATTTACCTTGAGTACCTAGCTAGAAAGTTAATAGGGTGCCTGGCCTTTATGGATATATCATCAAGTCGGCGTTGATACCTGGCGAGGTTGTTAGAAATTGCTAAGTTATTGGCGAGCTAGAGAAGTCGTAGCAAATATTATATACAATTTAGGTCGGAGTATATCACGCTCGTAGGTTTACAGTAATGTTATTGTTCATATAAAGTGATGAAACGACACGGGTAGACATCTCGTGATGATTTTGTCCTGCGACAAACACCACGCCCCAAGTGGTAAGATATTAAGAGAATACCTCAATCGGAAACAGATTATATACTCATGATCTCTCCCACTTGTTAGTACAGCTTCAATTATTCTATCGTTCCTAGGTAGGTATTATCCTATATAGTGATGATAACAGTGGACAGTTCCTCTAGTCACTCGTCTACGAAGGTTTCCAGGACTAACGTAGATTTTCTACCAAATCTGTCGATGACTTGACTCACTACCGTATCTTTTAATATCTCAGAAATACTGGAGTCGGCTTTTCCTAGATCTTAAAAAAGCTAAATACAGGGTGAATGTGTTGTCTACCTATCTTCATCCCCATGATTCGTGATTACATAATCACATCATGTTTACCCCTAATCCCTTACACCGAAGATTGCTTCCAACATCATCTGATTCACACTTTGATTCTTATAATATTCTATATAAATCCAAGATACATTATACTGGACGAAGGAGTGAATATCTACCCGTCGCGTCTCCATTACCTAACTTCTAAATACGAAATTAGCCCCTTTTTCATGTCCAACCCTAGCCCTAATGCCTTTGTAGGAAGTGCATCCTAATATGAGCGATCAAACTTATATGATATCAGATACGCTCTCGAAGCAAGGTATCCTGTTCGCAAACTCGTGGCTTGAAACGCTGCCTGCGGGTAGAGCCGGTAGCGAGGCACAAAGCGGGTGCAAGTTGATCTGGACACAGTTCTCCGGGATGGCGATTGGTTTCTCCTTGTCAGTCTCATACGCCTTCACGACGGCAAATTTCCATGACGGTCCGTAGTATGCGAGGGACTCGTCGCACGCCATGAAACTGGCGGCACCGTAGTGGAGAATGCCGGGTGCGAGACCCGTCTTGGCGGCTTGTAGCGAGACACCCAAAGTGCCGCTACCGCCGTTGATAGAGGCTGCGACTGGCGACGCGGGACTTGTTTCGTTTATGTATATGCCGATCCCGTATGGGTAAAGTGGTGTACCACCGTCAGTCAGGATGTTGACCTTGCCGGCTCGGACGTCCTCGGCCGTACCATTTTGGTAAAAGATTTCGCCGGGGGTAGTGATATTCAGCACAGCCGTGTTAAGGCCAGCGCCAACGTGAGCACCCTCTAGTGCCGCGCCTTGGATGGGAACGGAGAGCTTCTTGTCGGAATTGACGATAGTTGCTATGAGTTTGAAGCCAGTTGAGGAAGCTCCAGATCCACGGGTATCAAAGGGAACCGCAGAAACGAAGCTAGCGGCGCTCAACAAAGCGGCTAGAACGGCCTTGGTCGTGTGCCTTGGAATAATCATGATCGACTTGGAGCTTTCTTCCCAGCGCGGTGATTTCTAATTAACCTAATACCTAGGTAGATTGAAGATGTCGTCGAACTTTGGCCTGATGAAATAATTTTTGAAGCGGGTATCCAGGTCCTAAGGGTGTCTTTTTTAAAGGGAATCAGTCTCCATCATAGCCTACTCGAAGGTCAGAATACGATGCTATAGATATTTTGAATACGAGTTGCTGTATCGCCGTATTATGCCGGTCGCACTCGCTTGTATCATTTGGCCAATTAGGCGATGGGGATACGTCCCCGGATTTAATACTCATTGTCGATTTGGGTGTTATACCTAAAGCGACGGAGTACCTTACCTAATAAATCCGAGCCATTCTTTATTATCGTATTCGATATGCGATCAATCTCCGCGACAATATTTAGCTTGTTCGTAAGCCATCTTCTGCCGCGATAATAGCTTTCGTCTCCAGCCACTCATCAACTAAGACCGAGCAACGTCGCCATTTCACAATGAGAAATCATTAACTAGGCACTGACAATAGCTGTAAGTATCTTGAAGTTAGCGTTATAGAGATGTATTCTATTGGTAAAGATTGGAGGTTTATTGCCATGTAGCAAGCCACACAACTTGTTTTCTACATAATAGGTACCAAACGAACAAGTCACAGGTATCACAGATCACCAACACCGCTCACGCACGGAATCTCGGCAGTTGAGCGATTCAGCCCGTAATCATAAAGTTCTCTTCATATACGTCATCCAGTAAGCACACGGCGCGCTAGCAAGTGATCTAACACTCGTGTCGAAATATATGCCTGCTAAAGTACCTCTTGAGGTCATTATATCTCCAGGTAGGTAGTGAATGTCTCACAAAGTCCTCCAGGGCCCTCATAGGTAGAAGACAATCTTTTCAAGGAATAGGTGCAAGTTCTCGTTCTCCGGTCCCCCGTATATCATATCCTAGTTCTAGCTATCTTGGTACTCTTGGGCAATGCCCTATTACATTTGAAAACTAGTTTCTAAAATCATTTCGAAAAGTTAATCCCAAGGCTTCATGGCGGTGAGATTGTTGTAACCGCCATGACCCACTTTTGCAACGGACCCCCTTTTGCAACACTCTCACCGCTACAACCTACGTTAGATTTTTGTTTCCTACACCACCA